>CM048845.1:62394532-62704532 GCA_026545225.1 Cornus controversa
GCCATGGTTCTTTTGCTCTAACCTTACCTAGTGTTTCAGTGACATAACTGATGAGCCATTCGTCGACTCTTCTGATCAATAGATTCCAGACTTGAAGAAGTGTGATGGTTCTTCTTTGATGGTGGGGGATTGTGATGCCCTTGATCGTGAAGTGATGGGGCCTCTTACCTGTAGGATTAGGTTTCCCAGGGATAAACTCTACCAATAAGAAGCCAATAGAGATGAGCTTCTTGCCAATGCACCTCTTCATGCCATCAAGGTTTGTCCCATCCCATTCTTCATTTGTTTATCCTTTCTGATATCTCCATCTTTAATTTCATCTATTTTCTATGGTATAGGGTGCATACATGACCATCTCCCTTTGCAAGGCTCTGGAGGTTAAACATCCGAACGAATGCAAGGCTGAAAGCCTTGAGGGGAAGGTGAAATACCTAACCAAGTCCATTGCTAAAAAGTAAAAGGTGATTGGTTATTTTAAATGGAGGGCATTAGAAGCTGAGGAGAAGGTTGCTGGGCTTGAGGCCATGCATCAAGTTTGCAAGGGTGGGCGCCTTGAGATGTATCAGAGATTCTTGAAAATCCCAGCCCTGAAGCTTACTGATGGCTTTCGCTATACCTTTGAGCAAGGAGAAAAATCCAAAGTTGAATGGGACTATGCTGGTACGGATGAGTTTGATGCCAAAAAATCCATTGACTCATTCGGTGATTACAGCATTCCCCTTCTGGTGAAGCCGACCGCCAGTTCAAAATTTTTCTAAAGAGTTCAAGCTATGTTCCCTATTCTACTGCCATTCCTTTAACTGCCCCTTCTGCCTCTCTAGTTGCTACCCCAGCTGCCCCCACTTCTGTTGATCAAACTCCTACAGAGGTGCCGCCCCCAGCTAAATAAGTCACTCTAATTGTGGATTCTTTTGATTAGGAATTCAGCAAAGAAGATGAGGCGACTCCTCAGAGTTGATTTCTTCGTTCTGTTTTGTTTTTTTTTTTTTGTAATGCTCAGAGTGAGATTTTTCTTCAAGGGTAGACTTGTGCCCTTCATTTTGTAATGAACATTTTTTTTAGTAATACAAGTTTTTGCTTTAAGTCTTAAGATACAAATTGACACCTCTGCCTCTGACAAATGCTTGTGTTGACAATTGCTTTAACTAGATGGGTTTGATTTCCTCCCTTAGATTGGGAAGATCTTTTTTTTTCTTTTTACCATAGTGATGTTAGCGATCAGCAATTGGTTGTTTAACAAACTCAGCAGGGGACAAACTCAAATGATCAGCATGCGACGTTGTTCTCTTTTGTGGCAGACTGCCCTGAATGGGCCCATAGCCTTTCGGTCGTTCAGGTCTAAGCTTGATTTGGGCCAAAGGCCTTTTTCTATTTTAAGCGATCAGTCGTTCAGACCTTAACTTTAATAAGCAACCGATCGTTTAGACCTTAGCTTGATTTGGGCTTATAACCTCTCTTTTTTAAGCAATCGATCGTTTAGACCTTAGCTTCAATAAGCGATCGGCCGTTTAAGACCTTAGCTTGATTTGGGCCTATGGTTTCTTTTTATTAAGAATTCGATCATTTGGACCTTAGCTTCAATAAGCAATCGGTCATTTAAGACCTTAGCTTCAATAAGCGATCGATCGTTTAAGACCTTAGCTTGATTTAGGCATATGGCCTCTTTTTATTAAGCGGTCGGTTGTTTAGACCTTAGCTTTAATAAGCAATCAGTCGTTTATGACCTTAGCTTCAATAAGTGATTGGTTGTTTAAGACCTTAACTTTAATAAACGATTGGTTGTTTAAGACATTAGCTTGATTTGGGCCTATGGCCTCTTTTTATTAAGCAATTGGTCGTTTAGACCTTAGCTTCAATAAGCGATCGGTCATTTAAGACCTTAGCTTCAATAATCGATCGGTCGTTTAAGAGTTTAGCTTGATTTGGGCCTATGGCCTCTTTTTATTAAGTGGTCGGTCGTTTAGACCTTAGCTTTAATAAGCGATGGTTCGTTTAAGACCTTAGCTTGATTTGGGCCTATGGCCTCTTTTTATTAAATGGTCGATCGTTTAAGACCTTAGCATAATTTGGGAAAATTGATCACTCTTGCTGGTGTAAAAGCGGGTGTGGGCATGTTACGACGCATCTTCTTTCTACGTCGTACCATGTCCACGTCGTGCCTTTAAGGGCTTTTATTTCCTTTTTTATACGCTAGAAGACAAGGACTTTTATTCGACATGGGATTTTGTTCGTACATATTTTTATAATGACCAACTTAAAAATGGCTCTCATTAGATTTGGGGGCCATCATAAGGAAGGTGTATTCCATTCTAGTTGGGCTGAATTGCCCCTATTTAAATTTCAGACTTTCTTTATATTATAAATTTCCCATTATTCCTTGAAGAAAATTGGGAATTATTCTTGCAAAATATGTCATGGTAGCCTTAAAGACTAAAACACCCTTGAAATAAAGGCAAAAAGAGGGCAAGGCATTGTCGTTGTGTATTTTAAGCTTACATAGCGACCATGCCTTTCCACGACTGTAGGACTTCCATTCTACACTTTATTTAGTATAAAGTACGAAGTCCTTTGTTCAATGTGGGACCATATCCTCTCTCCTTTTGGCAGTGATGTACTTTTTTTTAAAGATATACTATTTATTGATTTCTTCCATATTTCTTTGAGAATCAAAAGATAGTCTATCAAAAAGGAAAAATGTAATTTAAATATGCTGGAATTTACACATAATAACTTTTTAAATGGGTTGCACTCCAGGGTTTGCAAATTGCTTCTGCATCGCTAACTTTGCAAAGTCTGTATGCGCCTTTCCCAATTACTTCAGTGGCTTCGTACGGGCCTTCCCACTTTGTTGTGAATTTCTAGAATTTTGTTCCTTTGTGTTGTCGATGACTCTTTGTAGCACCCAATCCCTAAGACTGAATGCTTGATGTCTCACCTTTTTCTCATAGTTGTTCTTGACCATTCTTTGGTAGGAAACGAGTCTTATTTGGGTTGACTTTTTCTAGGAGGTCTAGATTTCATTCCAGCAACTGGTCATTCTGCCCCCTCTACAGTACCTTTGTTTGGATGGTTGGAGTTGACAGCTCGATTGGTATTTTCTCCTCAAACACGTACGCTAGACAGAACGGACTCTAGCCGGTCGGACGCCTTGGAGTTGTTCAATATGTCTAGAGAACTTTAGGTAGCTCTTTCAGCTACATGCCCTTATGATCTTCTAGCTTCTTTCGGACGCACTCGAAGATGGTCCAATTAGTTATCTCTACTTGGCTGTTGCCCTATGGGTATGATCTGGCAGAGAACTTCTAGTTAATCCTATACTTCTTGAAGAACTTATTTATCGGCTGGTTATCGAAGTTTGTGGCATTATCCATGATAATGGATTCTGGCAACCTAAACCGATAGACGATATTGTTCCTAATTAAGTTCTTGACCTGAACATGAGTGATTGTCGCATATTTTTTTAGGTCAAGAACTTAATCAGGTACATAAAATTGTTCAACTGGTTACTACCAAACAATTCAATGCACACACCCAAAAGTAATGAACACAACTTTTTCAGAGAAAGAGAAAAGATATTGCGAGAGGTGGATTCGAGGATCCCTTTTGTTCATAATTTCATGAATATTTATACAAGTTGGAATTCAAATCCTTTTAGGACTTGAATTCCCTTATTTACAGCTAACTTTTCTCCTAAGGAGTTTGGACTCCTTTTTAAGTTGTAGGTCTGCATTTAATTTAGGCTTTCCAACCCTGGGAAAGGGCGACTTGGCACTTTGTAACTATCGACCCAACCTTTTTGGGCTTTCTACTGATTCATGGGCTCAAGCCGATGCGGGCCTAGTCCATTTTCTGTACCAGTTCAGCCCATTGGACCGAGTGATAATTTTGCCCCTACAGAGATTTAGTGGTGTGGTTAGTGTGCGAAGATACCCGGTGAAATGGAGAGAGAGAGAGTAGCATAATTAGGAAAGACAATATCAGGGACAGCCAAAAAAATGAAAAACAAAAACAACAAATTAAGTACACGCTTTTGTTTATCAACTTTCTTTACTTTCCTCCACTTTCTCATAAACCACACAACAGATTAAGTATAAGCTTTTTGAGCAAATTTCACTTACATCAAATTCTACCGATCTCTTCTCCTCTCCATCCAAACCTAGATATTGCAGAGCTCTACTTCCACTCTCCATAGCCGTAACTAAAACATTCCAAATGCGATCAATTTTAACAACAAATCAAATAGGTCAAGCCTCAAATCACAATAGTTATGACAACGATTGAGATTCTAAAATCAAAACTCACCTTTACTACAGGAGATCTTGAGCAACCGCTTTATCACCTTCCGATCGACGTGATTGTCATTGACGGCGAGCACATGGAGGTTCTGTCATCGACGCCAATCCTCTTCCTCTTCCTCCTCCTCGTCTGCCTCAGCCACCGCTTCCACGTGACTGGGCCTCATTGATGGTGATGTTGCGACCATCGAGGTTCTGACAATTCATCCCCTCGATTGCGATGACGGTGGTGATGAGTACCACCGCCGGTTCGGGTGAAGGAAGGTGGGAACTTGGCTTTGGCCAAATCATGGAGAGAGAGATGGTTTCGGGCTCTTGCTTGGTGGTGGCGGTGTTTTTGTATGGATGCCAAATCATGGAGGGAGAGATAGAGAAAGTGTGTGATATAAAAGATGAGCGAGAAAAGAAATAAACAAAATAATGAGTGAGAGAGTGTGATATAGGTTTAAATTTGAATTTAAGTGGGAGTGAATGATAATCGTTATATAATATAGAGAGTAATTTTAGACCGTAGATAGGCATAGATATTTTGACCCGTAAGAATATTTTTTAAAAATTTTTGACCGTTAAATGATAAAAAAAATTCAAACGCAAAGCTCAAATCTAACATAGCTATATCACTCTCTCTCTTCTCTCTCACTACACAAAGAAAAGAAAAGTTGATAATCTTCTAGGGATCGCCAAAAATTCTTAACTTTCCCTTGTCCTCTCTCAAACCTTTTTTACTTTTTACTAAAGCTACCCTCTCTCGTCACTCTCTCTCTCTCTCTCTAAATTTTCATTTTCCAATTTTACCCCTGTCAAAAGTAAAATTCCATTGCTTTTTGGAATGACAGTGAAGTTTGGGAGAATAAAGTGACGTGTGCACACGTACAGATGTCAAGAAATGAATGGTGATGGAGATGCTACCCTGTGGTGGTGGATAGAAATCGTCTCCAATTAGGCTGCGCGCATTTCCTCTCCATTTGGCTAAAAAACGGTGTAGTTTTGGTGGATGGTAAAAAAAAGTTGTAACTTGAGCCAGGTAAATACAGAAGATGTATTTGAACATTTATACAGTATAATATTCAAAGCAATTACCGAAAATACTCCCAAGATTAAATATTGTAAGACTATAAAAAAAATACCTAAAATACCCCCAAGCATTAAATGTGCCCACGTACCCGGAAGGGACACATGAAATGACCAAATTGTTCAAAAATCTCCCCCCAAATTTTTAGCTTTATTTGCAAAACCCATAATCTAAAAGATGCAAAATCCATAATCTGAAAGACCAACCATTGCCATCTTCGTAAAATTTCCTAAAAAGGGTATTAGAAGTCATAAAGGTTTTCATTCCAATTTGAATGTGAAATTAAATTGGTTTGTTCACTTTCTCTCTCATTACTTTCTCTCTCTGTGAATGCATTCCAACTTGAACGTGAAATTAATTTGGTTAGTTCACTTTATCTCTCTATTAATGCATTTATGGATTTTTCATTTATTGATATGCATTTATTTAGTTTGTTTCCATTATGGTGTACTATTGAATGTATTTGACAGGTTCATTTATGTTAAAAAATTTTGTGAACAAAACAGACGAAATTTTCTTTTAGTTGTATTCTCCACTACATTACAGATGCATTAATTTTTGAAATTTTGTATTGTATAAATTTACTCTTATTCATGTATTATTTACTCATGAATTGACACCTAAAACTGTCTGAAATAAAATTCATAATGAAATAAATTACTATGTTAGCCCTAAGTCAATTATTGGCACAAGGTGTGAGAAAATTAGGAAAATTATTTTACTTAAATGGGATGTGTTAATTAACTCAGTCATTTACATTCAATCTGAATTTTTTTTATTCGTAATGAAATAAATTCAAAATTTATGCAATCAGTCATTGACCCACGTCATTGAGAATTGTAATGATATAATTCAAAATTTTCCTTTATTCAGTCATTTACACTGAAAATGTGAAATTGGAAATTTTAGTGACATAAAATGGGATGTTACCTTTACTTGAGAAAATTGAGAAACTTATTTGACTAAAATGGGATGTTAGCCTTAACTAACTCAGTCATTTACATACAATCTGAAATTTTTTGATTTGTAATGAAATAAATTGTGAATTTATGCTAAATCAGTCATTGACTCACGTTAGTGAGAAATGGAGAATTGCAATGATAGAATTCGGGGATTTCCTTTACTCAGTCATTGATACTGAAAATATGAAATTGGGAATTTTAGTGAGATAAAATGGAATGTTACCTTTACTTCAGCGATTAATCTTTTGAATCAAATATGATGGGTGGCTACTCTACATTATTGTTTTATTCTGTTTATCATTCAATACTAATCAGGTCTAAGTTATCCATTACAAACCCTGGACATTGCATATATTTCTTCCACATTTATGGCATAAACTCCACACGTCTCACCTTAATTATATATATATATATGTATGTATGTCTCATTTGCCTATAGTGCAAAAAAGAAAACAATATCTTTGTTAAATGCTCTTCTAAAATATTTTTTTTCTAAGATTAAGAGAATTAGGCTATCTGTTAAGGACCATTTATCAAAGCAAGAACTTTATCAACTCATGCCCTCAACTGTAGGAACTGATGAGGAAGATTGAGAGGTAACCAGCAGACACATAAGATAGGGTTAATGAGGTGACGAAAAGGAGGGTGATTCAAATTCAAAGAGTGTAGTCATGTTGTTAGTGGGGCTTGTTTCACATTGGATCCGAATAAGGAAGGACTTAAACATATAAAGATAGGTATGCATCACTGTCTAATAGATTAGATTTTTTGATTAGAGGGTAAGCGCCCGATCCGTTACATCAGTTATTCAAATTCAAACAATGGAAATTCCAGAACGAAAATACCTCCTATAATAACATGTCTTTTTCATTTCTGGTAAAACTTTCCATCTACTCCTAGATTGTCTCTATTAAACTCTTATTTTTAATTTTTTATTGCCAATAAGGTTGTATTAATATTAGTAGAGTCTCTCCATGAACCTATCTATCCTTACTGACAAGAAGGTATTGATTTTTTATTTGGATTCAATAACTTGATAGAGAAGCACAAAATAACAGTAAAAGTGAAAATTTTGTTAGAGTATTGGACAAGATTTTTATATCTTCAGGTTTATTATTTTTTAACTTAATTTATTTTGTACTTTTACTATTATTTTTTATCATAAAAATTATATATTTAGTTTATGGCCATTTTTATTTATATTATTGATTATGTCTAATAGAAAATATGAATCACGATATTAGAAAGCTTAAAAAAAGAGTAAAATAGATAAAAATAATTCAATCCAAAAAAAGAGCTCATGATAAATTTGTTAAACTAATAATCAAAATGTAAAAAAAAAACAATTAGGTAAAAAATTAACAATAAACAATCAAGTCATCTAATTAACAACTTTGCATCTCAAAAAAATAAAAAGAATAATTTTTAAATAAAAATTATGAACTATTATTTGATATTAATATTTTAAACATAAAGCACTTTTCTAGTTTTTCGCCTAAGTGCCCGCTTACTCTGCAGGAACGAACAGGAACGAACATATAGTAAGTTTAAGTTAACATGGCGTTAGATATCCAAGATAGAGACTGAAATGGCAGCATCCTAACTAAATGAATGATCGGGATCAAAGATTCCATATTGATCGTCGCCGACAACCAATATGATCGAGATTAAAGATTCCGAATTGTAATTTACAATACACCATTTATTCATTCAGCACACACCTCATTGCACACACGTGTCACATTTTTATTTCTATCATTCTATTTTTTTTCCTTTCCTTCAATTGTTAATATAATATGTTTGAGAATTGTTTAATCAAACATTATATATATATATATATATATATATATATATATATATAATAGGGAACTGATATTAGCGCTCCACCAATATCCTTTAGCGTTTCACTCTTATATTTTCTTCAAACAAAATTACAAAAAAGTTTTTATGATAAACCATGTTTGATTCTTATATTGTTAATACCATAATTGCCCTTTTAAGTTAGGACTCTAATCTAATTAGTTTTTTTACCTTTTCTAGATTTCAAATTGATTCACGCTTTATCGCACATTCTTATATTTGACATATTGTATTTTACTTACCAAAATTGTAATTTATTTTACACGAGTTGTATCTATAAAATAAGACAAATTAAAGATTAGATGCATGCAATTAATCAAACAAAACATGAAGGAATGAAAGAAAAAAAAAAGCAAAGGATGAATAACATCCTATCAATTTTATTTTTTTTGTTCGAATTTTGCTGCAAAGATTCCTTAGTTAAATTATGAGAATTTACAATTAAAAAAGGATTCTAGTGAGTCACATATTTTTCTTTCCATTTCTTAATTTCTAAAAGTTCCCTTCTAAAATCAAAAGCTTTCCATAGCTTCCTTAAAGAACTATATATACATCATAATTTCTATTTAAGTAAAACTAAATTTTTCTTTGATTTTTTATTTAATTAAATACTTTTATTCATTGATATAAATTTTACTTCCAACTCAAATACATTTTAATCTAATCAAATAAATTTTATTATCCTAATCACATACATTTGATCAATACTCGATCTCTTAGTCATTATATTAAATCATATACTTTTCACTTCTATTTAATAATAACCCCTTCCTCCTCTTTGATCTAAACATAAATTGCGTCTATTATTCTCAACATAGCATCTGAATGGATAAAATTCAATTCTAAAATAAAAATCATAGACTGATTCAGTAAGAAGAAATAATATTTTCATAGAAACTCAAAAGATATATTACGAAGAAAAGTAGAACAAAAAAAGAAACAAGAAAAAATAATCACATTACCATGGGCATTAGAATGGTTGAGTGATTCAAAGATTTCTAAAATTTCGTCAATACTGGTCTTAACAATTTTAATAACTCCTCTAAAGTTAAGTCACACATAATTTTCATTTCTAAGTTAATCTTCCATTTTTTTAGTTAGAGAGAGAGAGAGATGAGAAGGAATGTGAGAGAAATTTTATTTTGGTGCCAAGAATCATTACCTTACCGGATAAGGGCAATTATGGTATTAAAAATATAAGAATCAAACATGGTTTATCATAAAGATTTTTTTGTAATTTTGTTTTAAAAAAAGATAAGAATAAAACGCTAGAGAATATTAGTAGAGCTCCAATATCAACCCCATATAATATTATTTGAAAAACATCCAGTCAAGTGCGTAACTTTTTTTTTTAATCAAAATCTTCTTTCTACATGTGTGCATACACACATATATATATATACTTATATATTTGTTGTATTTTTTTCACTTAAACTTGTATAACTTTTACTACAAATTCAATTTTTTGATGAAAATATTTTTGTTAAATATAAAATTTTGAGAGCTTCAATTTGAGTAGCACTTAGGCTATGTTCCGACTTAATTTTTTTTTTAAAAAAAAGATTTATTAAAATATTATTATTTTTGAGTAGCCAAATCTTGAGAAGCTGCGACGGAGCAAAAATATGAAAATCTGATATGATGATGTGGTTAGCTAAAATGATGAGGTGGTTAGTTAAAATGATGACGTGACTGCACAAAATTTAAATCTGGTGATGCAAATTTAGAGATGCTGCGGGAGATGCTCTAAACATCTTATCAAGCGATTAAATTTTCAAATCCAATGGCACAAAGTTGAAGAGAGAGACATGAAACACTATTATCCAAGAGAGATAAAAAGGCTGCCAACTATATTAAATATATTAAATTTGAAGACAGCAGGCAAACACCGCTTGCAGACTTGTTAAGTTCATTCAGAAAAATTTGACACAATACATTATATGGCAATTGATTATTGGCCAGTATACATATGAGGTGGTGGTTACCAGACCACCTAAGAGCATCAACAATGGGTTCGCTAGAGCCCATTCTAGCGACCCAATTGCTATTGTAGGCCAACAATGGCTTGGCCAAAAAAGTGAGTCAGGCCATTGCTTGGCAGTGGTTCGCCCAATCCAGCGAACCACTTAGACAACCCTGTTCATGTGAGCTCGCTTTAATGCGGGCCCGTATTTAAAAAAAAAATCACTAATCGAAACGACATCGTTTCGATAAGTAGTTTTTAAAAAAAATACTCGTCGCTTTGTTAGGGATACACATGTCTTGCAACGGTCATATGACCATTGCATGTCCAAACAGGCCCTAAGGGCCTGTTGGTTGCCCAGAATTCGTTTTTTTGACTTTTTTAGCTTATTTTTTTAAAAAAAAAATTTGAGCTCTGCCAAAGAACTATTAAGGCACTATTTGGCAGAGCCAAATAATGCCTAAAACAGCTTTTTTGGCTTTAAAAAAAAATTATTTAGTTAATTTTTTCATCCCTATAAATACACCACCCCTACATTCACTAATTTCACAACTGAAAATTCATATTTTCTCCTCCTAAGTCTAGAATTATTATTATTTTCTTAATCTTAGTTAAATTTTTTTTTACAAGTTCCAATTTCATGGATCCAACACCACCAAATTTCAACTTTAATCCTTTATCAAATAATAATTTTTTATCATTTGATGGCTCTTATCAATATTATGGTGGCAATTCTCAATTTTTATCTAATCAAGCAGCCACATTTTATTCACCAGTATTGTCTCAATCTAGTAATGTCAGACCTTTCCGAAAGCAACTGGTTCCTCGAATGCCTAATTGGTCCAACAAAGAAGATTTGGCTTTATGCAATGCATGGCTGGAAGTTAGCAGTGATTTGGTGATTGGTGCAAACCAAGCAAAGTCGACGTTATGGCAAAAAATTCTCGTTGAATTTCAAGTACAACTTGGTGGTCCAACTGTCCGAGGCGATAGAGGTTTGGCAAATCATTGGTCCACCATCCAAGGAAAAGTTAGCAAATGGTCTGGATGCTTGCTTACAATTGAAAATAACCAGACCAGTGACTTTAACAATCATGATATGGTAAGTTCATAATTTTAATTAATTTCTTTACTTTATCGTATTTAATAAGTAATTATTCTAAATAATTCGGTTCTAATTATTTTGTAATTATTTAAAACAGATTATAGCAGCTCAACATCTATATAAATCCACTATGAATGAGGAATTTAAACTCCATGCTTGTTGGAATATTTTGAAGGACTCTCTAAAATAGCATGCATATTGTCCTGATCAAGGAAAAAACAAATCTAAAATTGCGCACACGAAGAAGAAGAGTACTGGAATCAACATCAACGAGCCTGTTGCTCACTCAAACCCATCAAGTCCATTAAGTAATGCAGTGTACGAGGGTATTCCTTCTAAAGGATCACCACAGTTCGGCATAAATAAATATTCACCCGGTATTGTTGAATCTCAACCATTAGAGCGACCAACAGGACGCAAGGCAACGAAGCTGAGCCGAAATAAGAAGAAACAGCCAGAATATGAGACCACACACTCATTATTTGAGGTCAATTTCCAGCAAGCAACATCCAAACTTGACTCCCAAACAAATCTTATTATGGAGACAAAGTTGAAGCAGATGGAAAGACAATGGAAGAAAGAACTACATGAAGAAAAATTTGAGAAGAGGAGTTGATGCTAAAATATCCAAATTCAATGACAACGGAAGTACAGAAAGCATGGCTTATCCGAAAACAACAGCAGATATATAAGCGAATGTGTGTAGAAGCAGATGAGAATTTGCGCAGTCCATAGGCATTGTTTAATCCATAATGGATATTGTATCGTTTTAAGTTATATTTTTTTTTATCCATTATGGATATTGTATAGTTAAAAATTTTGTTTAATCCATTATGAATATTGTGTCATGCAAAAGACAATTTCATAATCAAAATTTTATTGCATAATATTTTATAACATCTTACAAGCATAAAAATATAACATATCTTGAAATGCCAAAAACATAAAATGATAAAATAACTTAAAGAAAGGAGTGCATAAAAATTCAACATAACTTAAAGAAACGAGTACATAAAAAGCCAACATAACTTAAAAAATGGAGTACATAAAAAACCAACATAACTTAAAGATAGGAGTATATAAAAAATCAACATAACTTAAAGATAGAAGTACATAAAAAAACATCACTACTTAAAGATCTTCATATGAATCACCAATCTGATTCCACGTCTGTTCTATCAGATCCTTCCTCAATTACGTATTTGTCTCTCTACTATGGTACTGAGTTTAGCGAGCGTAGATGTGTGCCGCAAAAACATTAGGGTCTAATCTTCGAGTGTGATTCAGAATACTCTTTTTCGGTGGTAGCCAAATTCCAGTATTATCGTGATGCTCATCTTCAATAATCATGTTGTGAAGGATTATGCACGTTCTCATTATGAGACACAAATCCATCTTCTCCCAATATTTAACTAGTCGTTGCAGTATTGCCCACTTAATTTGCAAGACCCCAAATGCTCGCTCTACATCTTTCCTGCATGTCTCTTGTCTTTCCTCAAACATTTTTTGTTTTTGAGTTCTTGGATTTGGGATGGTCTGCATCAAAGTTGCCTATTTTGGGTATATACTATCAGACAGGTAATACCCCGTGCTATACTGATGCCCATTCACCACATAATTAACCAGAGGCATTCTGTCACTAACAATATAGTTGAATACGGAGGAATGATCCAACACATTTTATATCATTGTATGAACCAGCCATTCCAAGAAAGGAATGCCAAATCCACAAATCTTTTGAGGCTACTGCCTATAATATTAAAGTAGCCTTATGGATGCGGCACTTGTGTGTGTGTCATGCCACGCCACTGGGCAATTTTTCCACTCCTAATGCATACAGTCGATAAAACCAAACATACCTGGGAATCCTCTACCCTCCCCTTCTTAAAGCAGTCGTGCGATGTCGGTTTCGTTTGGTTCATGTAGTAACCCTTGTGGACGGGTGTGAGTGGGCGGGTGCGAAGATAGACACTGGGCTGAGCTACCATACTGACAGGGTATAGGGTACTCAATCCCACATCGCCTGGGTGTGAAAAAGGGGATGTGCTTATATGTAGTATGTTCTCTTCAAATGGTATGAGGCCTTTTGGGGTAAAACCCAAGAGCAAAACCGTGCGGGCTCAGGCCCAAAGTGGACAATATCATACCATGTGTTGGAGCGGGGTATTACAGTTGGTATCAGAGTCTAAACCCAGCCGAAAGTGTGCCGACGAGGACGTCGGGCCTCGTAGGGGGTGGATTGTAGTAACCCTTGTGGACGGGTGTGAGTGGGCGGGTGCGAAGACAGACACTGGGCTGAGCTACCACACTGACAGGGTATAGGGTACTCAATCCCACATCGCCTGGGTGTGAAAAAGGGGATGTGCTTATTTGTAGTATGTTCTCTTCAAATGGTATGAGGCCTTTTGGGGTAAAACCCAAGAGCAAAACCGTGCGGACTCAGGCCCAAAGCGGACAATATCATACCATGTGTTGGAGCGGGGTATTACAGTTCACGCATATACTGCTGCTCATACACAGACACAGCAACAACAGCAGTACAAAATGCCTTCAAACAACTTATTGCAGTATTCTCACTGATTTTAATATATTCATCAAATGAATCGGCTGGTCCACTATATGCGAGAATACGTATTGCAGTTGTTATCTTATGTATAGAAGACAACCCCAAACGACCACTCGCGTCCCTTATTTGGATGAAGAAGTCGTCATAAGCTTGAACATCATTTAGGATACGAAGAAATAGTTCTCAGCGCATCCTGAATCGTCTATGAAATTGCTCGGGTGTGTATAAGCAATTCTCGTCAAAGTAATATTTCATTAGTTGACGGTGGCTTCCTTCTCGATCACGATGAATAAACCACCGCCTATGAGCTGGTGGAAATACTTGCGCTATAATCTCCGGCGTATATCAACTCAGAATTTCTTTGTAGGTAGATACATGATCTTCAAGCAATTTGTCAAGATCTATTGATGATGAAGATGACGAAGAACGTGGAGAATTAGAATATGGTAAATGAACTTTTGAAAGAATGAAAGTAGTGATAATTTTATGAATGAGCAAATGAGTATTTATATAAGATGAAAAATATAGTTGTTGGAAATATAGCCGTTAGTAAATAAATAAATAAATATTTAATAATTTTAAATTTAAATTTTTTAAAAAATAAAATATTATTATTTTTAGTTGGCGGAAATCTGGAGAAGTTGTTGTGGAGCCAAAATTTAGGGATCCTGGCATGCTGATGTGGCTAACTAAAATGCTAACGTGGCCGGTTAAAATTCAAATTTGGAGAATCACTTTTGGCTACGCCATTGTGGATGGCCTAATAATTTCTCCTAACCGAATAGGCTAGCCAAGCACCTCTGGCCCCATTGATTGTGTGAAGTGGGACCAATAATGAATTTGTCTTTTAATGAAAAAAATTATAAATTTACTATTTCAGAAATTTGGCCAAGTGTTAGATTTCAATAGCAAAATCATAAAATTTTGAAATCAAAGTCCCTATAATAGTTTCCTATAATTTATCATGATGATCATTTGAATTTCTTAAGCTCCAAACAATTTGTTTTGGTCATTTAACTCGCAAGTTGAATCTGTAACTCAAAGCAAAAAAGTCTATTGTATACTAAATTGAAATATAAGATTTTGATTTTCTTGGAATTTCATTTTGCTAGTATTTTTATTGAATTCAAATAGAGGACATTTTGCTTAATTACATTGTATAACTTATAGTAAATCGAAATATAAGATATATTTCAAAATAACTTAATTCATTTCGATTGTTGGTAAATGTGTGTGGATTAAGAAGTTCTGTATGAGCTTATGAGATTTGTAAGTTGACTTACAAATAGTGGATTAGAATTTGAGTCTAACAGCTCATACTTGTGTTTAATGTTTTATGTGATTGATTTTCGTATAGGACCAAGTCCTTCTCCCCCTTCTTGGTATCATTTCTCAGCCTCTTCATTTCCTTTTTCCTCTGATTTGGACATCTTCAATGGTCATTGGTTTGTATAGTTCTTTAGTTTCATGGGGCTATAAACTTTTATAAGAACATTGGCATGAGAACTTGATGCTCACTTACATCCAAGGATATGAAGCAATGTGCTATATTTGAAAGTTCATTGTCATTTCTATTATTGTGATCAAGTGGTGTTGCTCAATTAAATCATTTTTGCATTTCCTTATTATGCAAGGACAGTTTGTATGTGTTGCATATAATCCCACACAGCAACATCTCCACAATGCTTCTCTCTATCAACAAACATGGCCCTTTTTATGGTATGTAACTTACTGTCCATGGAGAAGTATGTAACTTACTGTCCTCATGCGGATGGAATTTTAAAGAGCCATGCATCTATGACCATACAAGGAAATGAAGACACAGAATAGGAGATCAAGAATGCTCAAATTCAGGCACTGATATATGCAGCATGGCAGTTGCCTCACATCTTCACCATCTTCGAAACCTGACAAGCACATGAGGCAGTCATGCTGACAAGTTTCTTCATTCATGACAGCCATCTCTTGCATGTACTTGAACGTTGAGTATAAATACGGTTGGGTGCTTAACTCTTCAAGTGGCCTGTCTGAAATCTGATGGGACAACTGGTGATGATTCGTGCACCAACCTGACATAGTTATACTGTAAATTGAAAGTGCAATGGCAATGATTCCAATCAGCACAATGCCATAGCATACCATGGACATTGTTAGTTCTTGATATTGTGTGAAATGCTTAGAAGGGTTTGGAGAATTCTCATTTCTGAAGCCGGAAAGGAATGGAGCTTATAAAGGTGAATAGGAGCTTAATTTAGGTGCTTATTAGAGGTTGACATAGATTCTTAAGATTTCAAGGATTCAGTATTTTGGGTTCCCCTGCTTTTTCCTAAGGATTTTCTCATTTACAAGCATATATAAGGTGATATATTCAATGGCATCAAAACAAAATAGCCAGTTAAAAATGTCGCCTACCAAATCTATATAAAATATTATAGTTGCAGAAATGACAATGGAAATTGTGTTCCTCCCAAGGAAGCCGAATAATACATGGGGGGGACATGTTCCTCCCAAGGAGGCTGAATATTACACCTATGATACACCTATGATACGCAAAGTGTAAACCATCGCAAGAAATCAGAGAGCTTGTTTTCAAGAAAATATTAGCAACATACAAAAAATGTGTTCTTACATTTGATGGAACAAAGACATTATCTTGACATCACAAGCAAGAAGCTATAGCTACCCAGAACTAAGTTGATTCACAGCAACATCCTTAATAGCATCAAAAGTCTCCTTCATGGTCGCATATTCCTCCTTCAGATGTATAGCCACTTCCTCAACCTCAGCTATGTCCTTCTAAATCTTTTTTATTCTAATAGAAAGTTGTTCCTTTGCCATCTTCATCTCAGCCAAATGCAATTGTCTTTCAAACCATCTGATATCAATATTTGCCACCTTCAAGTACCCACGCTAGATTTAATAAACTGAATTTCAGACGCCGAAACAGCCCTATGACGGAATTGACATAGAATGAGAAGTATTTGACCCACAGACTCGAAAACAAATTGCTTGGAGAACAAAAACTTTCTGTTTAAACACTGAAAGGTCTCAGGCTGCAAGAGGGTGACTTCCTCAAGAATGATAGCAAGTTCACGAGTCAAGGGTATTCCTCGCCATATAACTGATTGGTTTTGAGTCGAAGTAGATGGACTGAGTACCGAGGCGGCCCAACTCACCTGCCTTGAGCTTGTGTACTCGCTCCCTCCTCTTGATGTTTCTTCATCAATTACCACCTGCGATCCAATAGGACAACCGTTGGTGTTTTCTTCTCCAATTTGATATTGGCCACTTCTCACATATCCCTCATGGGCCACTTGTTCATCTACAAGTTGGTCTTGAGTTGGTTCTTCAGCAGCAGTGACTTCCTCAAGAATGATAGCAGGTTCCCGAGTCATGGGTGTTCCTCACCATATAACTGATTGGTTTTGAGTCGCGGTAGACGAATGAAGTACTAAGGTGGCTCAACTCACCTTGCCTTGAGCTGTGTACTTGCTCCCTCCTCTTGACCACGAGATGTTTCTTCATCAACTACCTCTTGTGATCCAAGAGGACAATCGTTGGTGATTTCTTCTACAATTTGAAAATGACCACTTCTAACATCTCCCTCATGAGCCACTTGCTCATCTACAAGTTGGTCTCGAGTTGCTTCCACAGAAGCAGCCTCCTATTGATCCTTGAGGGCCTCACCATAAATTCTAGTTTCTGACACTTGGATGTTTGGTCCATTAGTTCTAAAGAAACAAACCAAGAAAAAACATGACAACATTAATCTTATTCTTTCAGTTTAAATCTATTGCATTACCACTATAGCTAATGGGAACAATATAATCAATACTAATTAAACTACATTTAAGTGTTCATATAATTTTAGAATCCTAGCTATTGGGTTCAATGCTAATTGTCCGTTAGACAAACTAATAGAAAATACATTCTGAGATCCTCTCTGGTGTAGAAGAGTCACATAGCTGATCACATAAACAATTGCAAGTTACCAATCCAATAAAATTGAAGTAAAATATAAGGTGAATTATAGTGAAAAGTGAATATGAACAATAGCACCTAGTTTACAAACAGTGTAACTAAATCAAACTGTTCATAAACAATTTAACCAAATGAAACACAAACCAGATAAACAAAGAGAGGACTAAAAA
The DNA here is from genome assembly GCA_026545225.1 of Cornus controversa. Lineage (NCBI taxonomy): Eukaryota > Viridiplantae > Streptophyta > Magnoliopsida > Cornales > Cornaceae > Cornus > Cornus controversa. Next base: position 62,412,507 of record CM048845.1, read on the forward strand.
TATTATTACCCGAGTGTATTCCACTGGAGTTGAGGAACTGGAGTAGGCCACCATGGGAGTACAAAGGGAAAGACCATTGAATGCCAAAGTTTATTATCAGAGCCAACATAACATACTTTTTTCAATGTTATGCTCCTCATGTTGCAGAGTATAAGACAATCAAGAATCAGTAGATATATGATATTTCCATCAATAGGATGAAGAGATAGTATTGATGAACACAAGCCTGCCATATTGGCCACCCGGCAATCATCTGATTCCATCATCTTCAGATCAACCTTGTGCACCAAGGACCATTCAAGCCCATTGTAGTCCTTGAGAGTCAAATGTTGAGAATGGGAACATAATATTGAATGAACCTGAGGTGTCCTCGTCGCTCTCCTAAGCATTGTCCAAAGGCCTTGGGGTATGTGTCCTTGGGCTATCTTATGGTACGAAATTGACCAGTGTTGTTGAATGGATCATAGGCGAAAATCTTGCCACAATAAAGGGACATCCAATGGAGTATAATGAGTATTCCATTGCAAACACAGCATTAGAACGGTAGTGGGACATCATAAAATTATGCCCTCTGGTCGATATAATTGTTTCGGTCTATTTCCATGTGTCTGAAGAGAATATCTCCAATTTGAGATTGGTTGAACGTGGTGGTGGGTGTTGTGGTGGTTCGAATTGGTGGATTCGAACCACTCTGAAGCTAGTAGTGCAGGTAGTACTATCAAAAGAATAACTTGCCTTGCAAACAAATCCAATGATAACCCTTTCTTGACAAGTGGGTGGTGGAGGAAGCTCAACCCAATGCATTGTGAGTGGGTTGCAGACATAGTAAACCCTATGAAAAGTCAATTGCTCGATGCCAAGTAACGAATTGGCTCTGGTTGATGTTGATCTGATGATGATGGTAATGGGTTCGAAGAGGGAAGAAATTTTAGAGTAAACCTACGAGATTCAAAAATGGGTGATTCGGATGTTAATTGGACTGCACACTGTGGATTTTTGTACTGGTAGAAGAGGGCAAAAGAAGGCATCAAAGATAAACAATTCTGGACATAGCATAGAGCGAAATGAGAACTGGAGATTAAACCATACCAGTGTTTTGAAACGCATTTCCAGAGATGGACGAGTTTGAGAGGGAGTCTTTGGAGAATTTCTACAAACAGTTCGCGGGATAGGTTATCAAAGAGGGATTTTGCTGCGACGGATGAAGAAGGTGATGAAGATTCAAACGATTTGTGTCTTTTGAAAGGTGGAGACCCAAGAAGCATCCTCGTCTCCGCCGTAACTGGCAAAGCATTCGACATATCGTCATCACACTCCATGGTCTCTCTCTCTAGCTATTACGGTGAGGTTTTGTGCTCCCTCAACAACAACATATAGTGTGACCGCGTGCGGCTGTGAGCACGACCGCACGTTTTTACCTTTATGGATGTATAATGCTAATTATGCTAGTGTTAAAATATATTTTATATATATATATAAGCATTGTATTTGAATTTTCCTTCAAAAAAAAAATTACAATTTAAGGGTCAAAAAGTTTTAAAACCCAATTTTATGATTTAAAATATCAATATTTATTTACGGTCTAAAATAACTTTCTATCGTCGATCTAATAGTCACGATTCACCCACTACATTTTTACATTTAAATTTAAATCCACGTCCATATCCACATATCCTCACACCCCTAAAATCATTTAGTCCAACATTTTTTTTATATTGTCATAGACATGAGCAATACGCTAGTGTGTGTATATATATATTATGCTTGGCAAATTCGGCAGGTTTGGACTGGGTTGAATACGAGTTGTGACCCTTACTCAATCCATTTGTAACGGGTCAAATATGGACGGATCGAATATGAGTTGGGTCAACCTGCCAACTCAATGAATCATTTTTAAATTTTAAAAATGTAAAAGTTATTTTTTAATTGGGCTAATTTCGTTGTCTAATTCGAATAGAAAAAAATAGACGGATAAAAATACAAATCCATATTGACTAAGCAGGTTGAAATGAAAAAATTTGTTTGATCCCTTAAATCCAACCATTTTTTTTTAAATTATTTAAATTCTATATTATTATATGAAATTCGAAGCTAAAAATTCAATTTGGCATGGAATGATCCGTTTATATAAAATTCAATCGGTGTACAAAAGTCCGACCCATTTTAAAAATCTGACCTGTTTACAACAAACTAATTTTACCAGAAATAAAAAATAAATGTATATTATCAGGACTAATATGTAACAAAAGAGAGAAATAATAATTTATAATGTGTTTTTTTGGGCCGTCTAATTTTATAGGATCCGACCCGACTCATTATGTAGAATCCGACTCATTTATTCAACTTGACCCATTTACAATGACCCAACCTGTTTACCCAAAAACACTATTTTTTTAGAAATAAATATATATTATCGGGGCTAATATGTAACAAAAGAGAGAAATAATAATTTATAATGTGTTTTTCGGCCTGTCGCATTTTGTTGGACATGACCTGACACATTTTATAGAATTCAACCCGACCCATTTTATAAGACATGAACCAACCCAGCTAATTTGTATATATGTGCATCTCATTTGCTTTTTATTGTAAGCGACAAGTCAAAAAAATATATAGTATACTTAGTGAGTGATCCAACCACCACTATCCAAAACCTAGAAAAATGAAAGTCAAAATATTTTTAAAACCAATCCATTTTACCATGGACCATGGCCTCAATTAAGACACTTGTTGGTTGTATGGATAGTCTATGTGTACTAGTAGAACTGGTTAACAATGTTTACGTCCAATTAATTACAGAAATAGAGTACAAATTCGGAATCTAACAGCTAACCGATAAAAAAACATTAAATTTAAAAGGCTTTGGTACAACGACTGATTGAGAGAGAGAAAATCTTAGGGAAGAGAGTTGATGATAGAGAAAGAGATGATATATATAAAGAGAGAAATCGTGACATAGAGAGAACCTTTTAGAGAGAGAGGATTGCGATATATAGTGAGAGAATCCTACTTGCCTTAATATATTATGTATATAATTTTTTTCTCCAAATAAAATCATGAGTAAATATGAGTGACACCATTTGAACTTTGATATATTGTAATTTCGTCACAAACACCTCTGTTAGTTTTTTTATTTAAAAATACTGTAAAACGTTTAGATTGTCCCTTATTATTTAATTAATTTTTGGTAAAAAATATCATAATTGCTAAATGACCAAAAAGTCCATAGATTATAAGACACTCCTCTCCCTACAATTCTGAAATGATTTTTCTCTCTCTAAAGCCAACTAATGCAATTGATACTTGGGTTGAATGTGTTATGATTTTAGTTTGATTGAATCACTGGGTTCTGTTGGAATATTTTAAATAAATAAAATATTTTTTGTGGTTCTATGCATTATTTCTAAAATTGGATTGCAATGTAATTATTGTTACTTGATGGGTTGAGGTTATACTTGTCAATTGTGGTTTAATTGACAGTATAATATTTACACCGTTGGATTGTGGTTTTCCAACTTTATTTGGTGGGATTAAATCGTAACCGTTGATATCTAGGTCTCCATGATAGGAAGGGAGACTTAGGTATTTTATTTGTAGAGAAGTCGTCCCCCCTGTTGTTGTTATAAATAAGGGTTTCACAACCCTTATTCAGCCCGATCGAAGGACAACTCTCAGAAAGGGGGTAGAGCTCTCTAAGGATCTCTTGCAGAAATTCAAAGGTATTCTACAGCTTAATCTTCATTCAGGTATGTCAATTAAATCTCCTCTTTAATTAATTGCAGTATTCTTGATTCCTATAAGTTGGGTATGGATTAAATTCCAACAATTGGTATCAGAGCCATAATTAGGGCTAAAGTTTTTATTGTAAATTTCAAGAATTTATATATATATATATATATATATATATATACACACACTTTTATGGCGATAGTTTTAAATCAATGAAATTGCCGATTTAGTGCCTACGGTTTCCTGTTTTCATATTCGCAAGCAGTGGGTTTTTTACTTAAGAAGCCATGTGTCGCTTGATGAGATTGTCAATGAACTTAAATTGAAAATCTTGAAAACCTAACCTTGTTATATATATATATATATATATATATATATATATATATGTATATATGTATACATATATATATATATATGTTGTGAGATTGAAATTTTTGCAAGTCAAATATGCTTGTCTCGATTTTCGTGAATAATATGAAGTTTTTTCATCCAATGTGTGCATATATATTTACGTGTACATAGTAAGATGATGCATAGTGATTTTTTTTTATCAGTTTTGAGTTGAGAAACAAGTGGCTGGTTTCTCGACCTTCGTGAGTGTTTTGAATAAATAACATTGTGATTTCTCTCTATCAGCATTCACATATATGATTGTTTATGCACATCAAGTTTTGTCCTTTCTTTAAAAACAAAAGCTTTTATTAGCCTTAGGAACTTGGTGATTGTATGCATAGATGGATACATGATATATCAATTTTGTATATTGTTAGATGGGTTTTGAATTTGACTTGTGATCACCTAAGTAACCTAATTGGTTATTTTATGCCTCATTTTGTGCTCAATTTACGTGCATTAATAAAGGCATTCATGAGTACCATGATACGTACTAAGATGACAATAGAATATATATATATATATATATATATATATAGTTGGAGTGTTAGGAGCATGATTTAGTTACATGAAACAAGCAAAATATCTGAGAGATTTTATTAGTTCTCAATTAAATTTGATGAGATTGTATACAGTGGTAGTGGGGAATTCCATTGAAATTAATTAATTAATATAATTATTTCAATGGTAGATTTTAAATATTTTGATACTCACTGTTCTAGTTAAAAGTTTGATATATATATATATATATATATATAAGTTTTGTCTTTTTCTTTATAAAAGGGGAACAATTAATTTAATTTAATTGTTCAATAAATTGTGAATAGTGGATTTTATATGCATGGATAAATATAAATATATTTCTTTTATTTATATTTAAGTTTGTTGGATCCATGTTTATATTTTGTTCCATAAATTTTGGGTTTATTTTATGTGCATAATAAATAAGTTTGTGAACCTAAATAAAATGGAAATTTAAAGTTTAGGTCTTTCCTTGGAATTTAGGAGGACCGGTAAAGTGGCCGTTTCAAGATAGTATCCAAAGTAAGTGATGTCTGCGCAAAGGTGACATTCACTCATGTAGGTTATTATTTTTGAAAATTTTAAAGACATATATTGGTCTTATTAAGGTCTTACAGTGCACTTACCTATATTGGGGCATTAGTTCTGCCCAACGGTAATCAGTGTCTTATTGTAGGATAAATGAGTAGAATAGTTGAGAGTGTTTAGGTTAGAACTAAATAACCTTCTTGCCCAAAGGTAGTGGAATTGTTTAGTAATAATTCAAGCATAATCAACTAGGTCTATGTGCGATTTAATCGCAAATTTGGGAGGTAAATGTATTTAAAATTCTGCCCAAAGGTGATTTTTAAATGACATCTTACCCGTTCCCGCAGGGTGGAAGGTTTTGCACATAGTAAAACAACCTGATAAATTCGGCTTAAAACTCCAAGTACGAATTAAAGTAATAATCCCTAAAGCTGTGACATATTATTTTATATGTTGTTTATGTGGTGTTATTTAATATAACATGTATTGAGGTTCTTAACGCTTCCGCAATTCAGATATAGCTTACAGGGATTGAACCACTGGATGATTCAAATTATTCTTACCCAGGGGACATGTTTTGATATTATATTGGGTTTCTTAGACTATGAGTCTGTACCTTTTAAGGATAAACTCTCTATGGTGGTTGCAGAGTCTTCTGAGGTAGTAAAGTTGTTACATTTTAAGTGGACTAAAGGTAATTCAATTGCCATAAGGTTGATTTGTGCTTCTATTGGTGTGACTTGTGGGGTGGTATTCTAGTATTTAATACTGCTAAGAAGCTTTTTGATTTGATCAGGAAGTAGTTCATGGCACCAAAAAGCAGTTACAGTATTATTATCTGACACAACTTGTGTCAGCTAGATATGATGGCAATGGTTCAGTGAGGGAGCACATTTATACGATGTGCAAACTGGTTAATGCTTTAAGGGAGCAGAGAATCACATTTGATGATGAGTTATTAGTCCACATAGTGATATATTAATTCTCTGTTTAGGTCTTTTTTGAGAAATTCAAGGTGAATTATAATTCACATGAGACAAAATAAAATATTAACCAGCTATTAGCACTTTGTGTGATTGAGGAAGAGCGACTCAAGGGAATTAAAATTGAGTCAGACCATCTTGTCGTAAATGATAGCAGTAAGAATATTTTTTACAAGAAAATAAGCGGCAGGAAAGGAAATTAGGCAGAATAGAAAAGTTAAAGGAAAAAAAAACATGAATAAAAAAATTGTGGTAATTTTTGAGCCCAATTAGGTAAACGTGCCTGAATATATATGATGATTGATTCAAGAGAGATCATATATGCCTCTTGTTTATCTATGGGCTCGATACTTTCTCGATAAAATTGTGCTTTTGTTGGAGAGGATTCGTCTATGCTATGACATATGAGATTGGGGTATATCTCTTGAAAAAGACATGAACGTTTGGTTAAGGATAAGATTATTGGACTACTATTTTTCAGATTATAATTTATGTGTTGATTGTGTCAAGGGGAATATGCAGAAGAAATGCAATTTTGAGGTTATAGATATGGAGGGTGTGAATCGTGGTGTTTTAGTACATATCTCAATATTTTAAATGGGTCATAGACCCAGTCTCAGACATTTACATGTGTGAAGATGCCTTGTAGAGGTGAAATTGTATAATCTAGATATTAAGAAACTTGATCCGTACACTGTCACTTGTCATTTTATTGAGTATCTTGAGAGATCTTTTGGTTATTGTTTTTATTATTCCTCTAAATCTATGAAAAAATTGTTGAAACTTGTCATTGCAAAATTTATTGAGGATATGTGAATTTAGTGGGAGTCTAGAACTTTGTGGTTTCTTTTATACTTAATGATGTTGAGTTGTATTAGATAGATGTCTAGACAATGTTACTCAATTGAGACATTAAGGAAGTGATTTACATGTTTCAACCTGAAGAGTATCGTGATCTAATGCATATACCTCAAGTTCAGTGGGAGTTAATTTATTATTTTTGTCTTATATGTTGATGATATTTTGGTAGTTAGTTATGACATTCATGTAATACATGCACTATAGAAAAATTTGGACTTTCTCAAAAGGCATGTATTGACAAAATATTGAAAACTTTTGAGATGAAGATATTGTGTACCAAGTGAGATTCAAGGTGTTAAAGGAAATATGTTGTCAGAATAAAAATGTCTCGATAATGATTTTGTGAGAAGTTAAGTTGATTTTAGCAAAATCTGCACATTATTTATTCGAAGGTAGTGAAGAAAGTTTTGAGGTATCTCCAAAGAACTAAAGAGTTCATGTTGATCTGCAGGAAATCAGATTGCTTTGAGGTAGTTGGTTATTCTGATGCTGACTTTGCAGGTTACTCGAGTAGTAGAAAATCCACTTCTGGATTTATTGTTTATGCTAGCTCAAGGAGCTGTTTCATGGGAAAAACTCTAAGCGTAATAGGCACATTGATATAAAATATCTTATCGTGTGTGAAAAGGTTAAGGAAAGTGCGATTGAGATTCCCCATATAGTAACAGAAAAAATGATTGTAGATTCTCTCACTAAAGGTCTTCAGCCGAAATTATTTAAGGAGCACGTGATCTAGATGGGTGTTCTAGAGTCTTTGTGTAATAATGTCTTTTTTTTCTTTGCATTATATTACATTGCAGTTAGCTTTCAGGTTGTTTACACCTTATGGTGATAGTTATTTTTCTTCAGTTTATTTACGCCTTTTAGTGACAGTTATTTACATGCAAAATAAAGTTATGATGCATCATTATTATTTATATATAATTTATGCACGTGCTATTATGTTTGCCTAGAGATGTTACACTTATGAGGGTGTTTGGATTGGATGTGGGATTGACACCACATTGGTAAATCCAAACATAATTATTAAAGTGCCTGTGGGAGTGATTTACATTCCATGAGGATAGCTTGGGCTAGATATGAGATTGGCTCCATATCGGTAAACCCTCACACTGGACAGAAGGTTGGCGGTTTGCTGTAATATGTTCAGGTGACATACCGTGATGGTATGAAGCAGGACGGATAGTGAGGTGTGCGTTTAGACCACATGCAGTTTGCGCATCTCATGAAATGCAGTAAAAACTACTATATTTGCTCAAATCCTAGATGGAATCAATTTTGAGACCATGGAACTGTTTAGACTAATATATTACTTGTCTACTCATCCATGATCCACTATTGAGGAAGTATATGCAAGAGAGTGTTTTAAAGTTTCAACCTATCTGTTTCGATAATTGTATTTTTCTAAAAAATAAAATGAGTGGCCACTCGACTTTTCTAAAGTGTTGCGATCCACCGTGTCGTTTTTTCAAAACATAAAGTGCATGAACCAAGTGGGAGATTGTTGGAATATTTTAAATAAATAAAATATTTTTTGTGGTTCTATGCATTATTTCTAAAATTGGATTGCAATGTAATTATTGTTACTTGATGGGTTGGGGTTATACTTGTCAATTGTGGTTTAATTGATAGTATAATATTTACACCGTTGGATTGTGGTTTTCCAACTTTATTTGGTGGGATTAAATCCTAACCGTTGATATCTAGGTCTCCATGATAGGCAGCCCGATCGAAGGACAATTCTCAGAAAGGGGGTAGAGCTCTCTAAGGATCTCTTGCAGAAATTCAAAGGTATTCTACAGCTTAATCTTCATTCAGGTATGTCAATTAAATCTCCTCTTTAATTAATTGCAGTATTCTTGATTTCTATAAGTTGGGTATGGATTAAATTCCAACAGGTTCATCACACAAGTGCTCTCACTGCAGACTGAATGACGAAACTCCATTAGTTGATGAGAGATGGATTCTTCTTGGTTCACTAAACCATCACCGAAGCATCGCCACCTCTTGAAAACTCCACCTGAATTTCCATCGCCGCAAGTAACTATTGAGCCAAAGCCACCTTCAAATTGATTCTCTTCCAAAAATAATAATAAAAAAAAATTGGATGGCAATCACAAGCCCAACCAACCAATGATGTAACAAGAAATTATACATGAAAGGCAAACCCATTTGTGAATCTCACTGTACAATCAGATTAAAATAACCAAAAACAGAATATGAAAATCAAACCCGTTTGTGAATTCTTATAATAACAATAATATTAAACAATCACTCACAGAACAGAGTGAATCAAAAATAAAAATCCATCAAAACCAAATCGATAAAACACAGTTTTTCATTTCATTTACTTATAATTGATAAATGACTCATGTTATAGGTAAATAGGTAGATGACCAAGTGATACTTCTTTTTTTTTTTTATAAAGACCATTCAGAGCATATAACACAGAAGGACAAAACCAAAGTGGCCTAAAAAAGGTGAATACCCTTCCTCAACAGAGAAAACAGGGCAAGCACAACAAGCTGCACAATGAGGATAAGCAACAGAGCAGAATTAAAACAGATCTAGAAAAAGAGAATGGGAAACTCAGGAATCGAAGAACATATTAGAAGCATCAAACTCATAAAGGAAGAGCCCATTCAGTAGCAATGGACAGTGCAAAGGGGCATTTACAGAACCTGACAGGCATGAGCCTGTTTCGAATGGAGTTAAAAGGATTTTTTGAATGATCACAGTATGAGTAGAGCTAGAGTTTTCACAAATTCTTGCATTCCTTTCTCTCCAAATATGGTAAGCACAGCTAGCTAACATCAATTTGTACAAAATGTGTTTGTTAGTTTTAGATTTCCAGTTGGAAGAGGCCTGAAACAAGAAGTCTTGCCAGGAAGAAGAAGAAGAAGGGTCTTGAAAGCCACACTTGTTTTGGAAGAAGTTCCAAATTAAACATGTAAACGAGCACCTGAAAAACAAATGGTCAAGGTTTTCCTCATTTTCATAACATACAACACAAACATTTGGTTGTTCCATATATTGAAGGGAAGGGCAATCCTTGGTATAAAGTTTGGCATAAGCAGCAAGCCAAGTAACAAAACAGCCATTTGGAATTTCCTTTTCGAACCAAACTAAGGAGTTCCAACAAACAGGAAATGTGCTATGAGCAAAAGAGAAGTCCATTAGGATTTTAAATGATTTTGAATGACACAAAATGATTTTGAATGACACGTTTTTAAGTGACAGATTTATGTGAATTCATGGATTTTTATAGATTTTTATTGATTTGTATAGACTTCTATTAAAGACTTTGATGAATTTTTATAAGCTTTTATTGATTTTTTCAACATATTTTTATTTGTATCATTGAATTCTATTTTTGTGTACAAGTAAACCAATAGCTCAAGTGGTAGTTATAATGCAAAATAGATAATCTATCATCTAATATATTGTCTAAAAATTATTGTGTGGTGCAAATATTCCAAAAAAAAGTGAGGATAATAAAGTAACTTATTTGATGAACACAAATTGCATATCAACTCTTTCTCAAATTTCAATCGCACATTATGAAAAAAAAGAAAAAAAGTACAGATTTACTTATTGGGTTAGGTTAAATCTTAGATAGATAATTAAAAAACCTTAAACCTAGGTTATATTGAATTATTAATTGGACTTCATGATCAATTCTTATGGCTTAAAGATTGATTTCTAACAAACAGTGTAGATGGATTAATAATCCCATAGTGCGAGAAATTGATCAACTTGACTGGAAATTCGAGTTTTACAAGTTTTCCTAATAAAATAGGAAAAGAGAGAATATGAGGAGAGAGAGAGAAAAAGGAGTGTACCTTGAGATGGAGAAAGGTTGTTCGTATTCTGCAAGAAAGAAAAAGTCTACTAAAATTTATGAAGAAAATGCTGAATTTGTTATGGGCTTCGGTATTTATAACTTTCACCCTCAAATCTATCAAAATCTACTACTTAATAAAATCCTTCAAAAATTTATGACTTTTCGAATACACCTAAACTTTTGTAGATTTTTTAAAAATTCTAATTGAATACCGTCAGATTTGTATGTACTCTTTAAAAGTCTGAATTGAATATGCCGAGACTTTTAAAGTCTTTTAAAATCTTAAAAAATCTTAACTGAATACACCCTCAGAATTAGGAGAAATATTCCCTACAACAATGTCTTCGGAGCAAATCAGAATTTAGAATTAGGGAAAATATTCCATACAACAATGCCTTCTTTGTAGGGACATGGAAGAGGAAAGGCAGTAAGGTCAATCACTCACATGAGAAATTAAAGAACTGGAAACGGGAGGAGAGCCAAGGAAGACTTAGCACAACCGCTTAGCAAAAGGAATATTCTGAAAACATACAAGGCATGCAAGAGTCGAACAAAATAGAGGTTTTTCTTTCATTGGTTGAAAAGTGCTTCTAAGTTGTAGAATATTCCATTTTTCACTTGGCTTTTATCTCTAACCAAGTGTCTCTTGGTCTCTTGGTAACAGATTATAATTATATGGAACCGATTAATATAGTAATACATAATTCTCTGGTGATTTTTCGATAGCCACTAGTTTTGGTATACGTGAAGACGATTGATGTAAATATTCATAAACAAAGTGAAAGACAGCCAACCATGCACATGCAATATTGGTTTCATAATCTTCCTTCATAAATGGAAAAGAAACTTTCAAAATTAAGGTACAAATTAGACAACATGAACAATCAAGTCAACAACTTCTATATATGAAGCATATAACTCCCCAAATTCACAAGCAACACAGACAACTCCACATATTACAGAACTCTTGAGATTTTGGTTGAGTGCAAGCCTCATTACCAATCTCCTGACAAGTAAACAATAAACTCTAAATAAAAGATTAATTATAACAAAAAAGCAACAATAACTATAATCTCTCCTTTTTTGAACTTATTTGGAAAAGCATCATAACAAATAAAATTTATATGCTTCTTGGAAAGATAAAACATGAAATATTTTCTTATTATGTCAAGGCATCGCAAGAAAGTCAACAAGACTACTTCTTGATAATCTCTTGCAAAATGAACTCAACAATGATGTCTAACTTCAACTTGGTTAGGGGTGGATGGACCTTGGTTAGGGTTGAATTGAAACACTAGGTTATCCAGACCAATTATTAACACATTAGATAAGAGAAATATATAGAAGCTTGGAAAACAAGGTTTACTTTATTAGCTCTACCATGAAAAACAGAATTGATAGTGTCATTTTTAGGTTATTAACCATTAGGAAATTCAAAGGATAATCTCATAAATTAGAAAACGATCGTTTTCTTTTTCAGATCCATTGTGATTCTCAATCTCAATCCCTCCACTAGTCAAATTTGTGAATTTTAGTGGAAGCTCTTCAATCAATCCAAGTCAATAGCCTATTAGGGGTATCATTAGAAGTTGTAATTGTAATACCATTTTTTAACCTCTTCAAACATGTCGACCACAAGATTCAACATAGCAAAGATGTTACTACCTTTTTAGATCATGGAGAATGGAACATCAGGCCTTTCTAATTATTAGGAAGGAAGACTTAATTAAGGAAATCAAATCACATAGCAAAGAAGCTTAAGGGGCATGAAGATACAATAGTTTTGTTGAAATGAGGTTTGACAATTATCAAACTTAAGATACTAGAATGGCTTCAATGCGAGGTCCAATAAATCTAGAAATATATAGGTTAATTTGTTGGCAAATTTATCATTAAAAACATAACTTCAAGGTTATCCTCACCAAATTGTGTGAAAGAGGAATTTGCTCAGTTTGTTTTCTTTTTATGCATAACCAGCTTCTAACGCTTAATGATTTATGAGATAGGTCAGTGCTCGTGTGATACACTGTTACTTGATAGAGAAGATGGAAATTGGGCTGCTGACATAGATCAAGTCAGAAGTTGGCTGGTGGATTACTACCAAAAGCTCTTCAGAAAACCTGAGGATGATTCCCTGTAAGTGAGAAAAGTTATCTCTACAGAGGATGCTAAAATGCTTGAAGAACCTGCGACAACAGAGGAAATTAAAGGCGGTGGTCTTCCTTCTTGGGAGCATATAAGAGCCCTGCCCAGATGGTTTTCCACCTAGATTCTATCAACAATTCTGGTCAGTGGTTGGCACTCAAGTGGTTAATGCAGTCAGGTATTTTTTTTATCATTCTAAGATCTCTCAAGCCATCAACTCCTCCTTTATTTGCCTTATTGCAGCAAAGCTATGGATTTTAGGCCAATCTCCTTATGTTTTACAGTCTCTAAAATCATAACAAAACTCATGACTACTAGATTAAGTTTAATTCTGGGGATTGTAGTGGGTAAATGAAATACCCCCAGAAAATTTCGCGCATGAGGTGGCCAGTCTCATACACAAAACCTGGAAGATACATACAACTGGTAGCAACAAGCATAGAATACAAAAGATATAATGAACAATTTTCTAAAAGTAGAAAAGAAAGTTCCTCTGAATTAAAATAATCGCTAACTAAACAAGTATATGTCCGGTAATACAATTTGGAAGTCCTGTAACCCAAGGACCCTTTAACCAGAATGAACAAAAGTTTTTAAATTCTAAAATTAATACCAACAGTCAAAGTCTCAAAAGTTCATAGTATGACTCTTGAAGAAGACAAGTTCCTCTCCTGTAACTGATGAGATGAGACGTCTGCTACAACCAAACCCTAAAACTCTATCCTTGCGATAGAACCTGTCTGAAACCTGAAATATCAACAAAGTGGGTTAAACCCACGAGCAAGTTCTATCTACTACATCCCAATCAGAGAACCAATATACATACCCTCAATATAAGGGACACAAAATAAGTTCATAGATTTAATATACAAGTTATTCTTTTATCTAGTTTCATGTTTCCAAAACAACAGTCAACATTTATAATATTCCACCCAAACCCTTATTATGCAAACGTGAACACATTCCTTACGTTCAGCAGAAATAAACATAACATACAATGCTATCAAGTTTAAGCAATCCTAACCTGTCACCATTTTATCCTTTGATACCTTAATAGGTATAGGTATATACATACTGGTCATTCCCTACCTAGTTCATGTTTTCAGAAATCAAAATCATCTTATACGTTATCCCAACGAACCCTTATCATTCAACAATGAACACCTTCTTTAAGTTCAAAGTAAAGAAAAATATGCATGCATTTTATTAAATCTCGACAATCATGACAAAACAAATATAATGTATAGATACCTGATTAGGTATGGACGATCCTGACACGCCGGGCAATCCTGACATGCCAAATAAAATATATAGATACCTTATTAGGTATGGGTGATCCTGACACGCCGGGCAATCCTTACATGCCAAAATAAAATGTATAGATACCTTATTAGGTATGGGCGATCCTGACACGCCAGGCAATCCTTACAAGCCAATTAAAAACGTATAGATGCATTCCAATATGAAACGTAAAATAAACAAGGTGCATCATGATTTAAATTTGCACAAACCATTATTTCACTTTATCCCCATGAAATTATTACCATAAGACAAATCATTTACAAGTAAACTATAATCACGTATTTGATGGGCATTTATATCCTTAAAGGAAAATATATTCAAATAAACCAAATAACTCAAGCATCCATTATAGAAGCAATTTCCCAACTCAACCTCCAATGCACTCAATTCTACGGGGGAGTCTAAGCCTAACTTTTATCTAGGTTTCTGGGCCTATTCCACTTCTCAGAACCCTATTAAATTATTCTGGAATTTTCTAGAAATTTTGAAATATTTTCAACAAATAAAAGAAGGTGAAAATTCAACTTTTAGACACTTTAAAAATTAATTGAATATCAAGGGAAGCTCATTTTGAGATGAAAATTTAAACCCAAGTTTATCTAACCTCCAGAAAGTTACAGAAAAAATTTGGGAATTTTTGGAATTATAAAAGTATTTTCTAAAATTACAGAAAGTGAAAAATCCAACTTTTAGACACTTTAAAAATCAATTGAACACCAAGGGAAGCTCATTTTGAGTTTAAACTTTAAACACAAGTGTATTTAACCTCCAAAGAGTTACAGTAAAAATTTGGGAATTTTTGGAGTTGTAAAAGTATTTTCTAAAATTACAAAAAATGAAAAATCCTACTTTTAGACATTTTAAAAATCAATTGAACAACAAGGAAAGATTAGTTTGAGTTGAAAATTTAAACCCAAGTGTATTTAGCCTCCAGAGAGTTACAGTAAAAATTTAGGAATTTTTGGAAATTTCTAACCATTTTCTAAAATTAAAGAGACTAAAAAAAACAGTTTTTAGACATTTTAAAAATTTATTTAAAGAGAATGGTAAATTATTTCGACATGAAATTTAAACCCCAAACTCCTCAAGCTCCCAGGAAGTTGACATTAAATTTTCGGAATTATAAAAGTATTTTTAAAAAATAATTTTTCCAGATTTTCAAGTTTTCCCAAAAGTTTCAAAAATACAAAATAAATATCAAAACAATTCGGAATGGGCCTATATTGGACCCAGAGGTAGGGCCCCGCGAGTGGGGCCCAAAAATAATTTTCCGGCCACCGGCCGGAGCCGGCGCCGGCCGGACGCGCCCACACTCGCCGGCGGAGCGCGTGGGGGTCACGCGCCAGCTGGGTTGTGTTCCCCAGCGCGCAGGCAGCGCGCTCGGGGATTTTCCGGCACTGATTCCGGCTTCGTCCGACCTCCGTTCAGCCTGATTTTTGTACCATTCTTCTCCTCTTGATCCCCTCTACCCATTGGTACAAAAAGCTCCATAAAAAATTGTCCGAATCAAAAATCCCTAATTCACAAGTTCTAGGGTTCTTCGCAAAATTTAAAAATTTAAAACCCAATTATTCACGATCTGTTTTCCTAAGGATTCAGAGTTGTTTACAATATAATCCCAACACAGTAGGTTCACAATTTAACATTTATTTACTTACAAATTGCATACATGAATAATTTCTTTCTTAACACAATATATATATATATACATGTGCATATAACCTTACATGATCAAAATAAATCTAGTCTATATATAATCATCACAGTTAAATCTCACGAAATTTATCAATAACAGAAAATATAAACATACAATTAACTACAAATTTTTAGTATAAATAAATTCTCAAACCTAGACTATGCATACGGATTCAAAGGGGAAGAGAATAATCAAACTTGCCTCTTTGACGAATCAACTTGTTCACCCGATCGTCACTCCCTTCTCTCTTTCGTTTACTACCTCAGTTCTGTGCGTAAAGCAACGACAAAAACCCTAATTTCTTCTTTTTCCTTTTTTTTGTCTTAATTATTATTCTATTATTGATTTTCTTAAAACTAAATAGAATCAAAATAATAATAATAATAGAAATAATAATATAAATATAACCCTAGGCCCATCATTTTTAAACATAACCTTAGCCCACTCATTCTAGCCCAAATTCCTTCCACTCATTCTAGCCCAAATTCCTCCCCAGCCCAAACCAAAACATTTAAATAAAATAACACACAATTAATAACAATTCACATAAAATGATAAAAATATAAACAGAGACATTTAAATGAAATGAATTGAATCTATAAAACCTAAGCAATCCACATAAAATGATAAGATGCATATATAAAAGACAAGCAACTCACCTACCATGATAATTTATATAAAAGAAAACATTTCACATGAATTAATAGAATGAAGTAATAATATAAAGAGATTAAATTTCTTTAAAATAATTGACACCTAAATTTTTCGGGGTATTACAGTAAAGAGCAGAATGCATTTATAAAAGGAAGGAGTCTTGATGACAATGTCATCATGATTAATGAATTGGTTGGGGGATCAACAAAACTCAAACCATCCATGGATGTTAAAATTGACTTAAAGAAGGCCTATGATTCAGTCTCGTGGCCTTTTCTCTATCAACTTCTTCACAGTTATGGTTTTGGAATCAAATGGATCAATTGGGTAAAAGAATATCCATCCTCTGCATGGTTTTCTATTCTGGTTAATGGCTCCTCTGCAAGTTTTATGCAGCCACAGAAAGGCCTCAGATAAGGTTGCCTTTTATCCCCATTATTATTCATTCTTGTTACTGAGTTTTTCTCTTCTTCCTTGCAAATGGAGGTGGAACAAGGAAGATTTGAGCTTCGTAATTCTGTGCAAAGGACTGGTATTGGTTTCTCTCACTGTTTTTTTTTGCAGATGACCTGATTATAGTGGATAAAGCTGGAATCAGAACTGCCAAATGCATTGATAAATTGTTGAAAGATCTCCAATCAGACTCTGGGCTAGTTGTGAGTTATGAAAAAAGTCAGCTTTTGCTTTCAAGATCTGTCAGAAGACAAAGGGGGCTGAAGAATATATTAAATAAAAAAACTGTCATCAGTTGTTCAAGCTTTAAAGGCCAATAATCCATCAGTATGGACCATTGTTTCTTATTTACACAACCCTAAGCCAATACGCGAAAATCCTCAATTCCCATTTTTTCACCAATCTCACTCTCGGACCAAATAGATATCTCATTTTAGATTACAAAATAAAATGATAAGGATTTTGTTAACATCAACAGATTGGTTTTTTTTGCATGAATCAGTTGTACAAATAACAAACGCAATTTATTGGGATTATCTCATATATCAAAAGAAGTTATATATCATGCAACCTTCAAAACATGAAAACTAGTGGGGGACAATTATAATTGTGATGAATAAAAAATAGGGAGTTGATATTCGCGTTCCAAAATTGTATCAAGGCGCTCCACTTCTATTTATTCATAAATTGATGGACAAAAATAACCTTGAATTGTCCCTTCTCATTTTTCTCTTTCCTCTCTTATTCGGTCTCTTTTCTCTCTCTTTTATTTCATTCTTAAATAGAACTTCAAACGGACACATCTCTTTTTTATTTTCTCCTCCTTATTTCACTCTTTTCTCTCTCTACTATGTGCTCCATCTCACGCCTCTCTCTCCCTACCATCTTCCATCTCTTACTAGAATCTATATTGCCCTCAAACACTATCAACTTGAAATTAAGTGAAGTATAGAGATTAATTAGAACAGTGCCTCTGATTGATAAGGCACTCATTAATTAGAGTGTTTTATTGTTATTATTATTATTTTTAAATTTTTATGTGAGTAAGGAAGAAGACCCATTAAGTTGAGATGCTCCCTCATGATATATTTTAGACTCTTTATCACACTCTTGTCTAGTACATATATCTTGCTTGGGATTGGTCAAAAAAATTGTGTTTGTCTTGAACTTGGGATACATGAGATGTACAACTTCTGTCTATTACTACTTTACGCCTCTTTAACATGAGTGTGGTGCGAAATGCAAGAAATATGCATGGTGGATCAAAGTGTAATACATGAAGCAGACGAATGTCAATTGGACATAAAAAAAGAAAAAAAAAAGTGACTCCTCAATGTTCTTAAATATTTTGCACCGAAACCTAAAATTTGGGCATGGGTTTTCTAGAATTATACAATAATAATTAAGAAAAAAAAAATTGAGAGACAAATCTACGAGAATGATATATTCGTACATTTTACTGATCCTTAAATAATAATTGCTAAATAGGTATTTGTAAATGAAATGATGAAAATTAGTGTGAATGTGTTAATCGATAGATGTTGTGACTAGTGGAGAGATGATTCTATTGGAGTAAAAAAGAAAGCATATAGAGCAAACAAGAAAAGAGAGAGGGAAAAAGAAAAGAGATGGAAAAGATAGTGAGTTGAGAGAATTGTACGTTGGTAAGAGAGGAGAGAAAAAATAGGAGAATGTTAAGATAATTCAGAGTTACTTTTGTCAATTTTGTTTTATGAATAAATAGAAGTGGAACGCCTTGGTATATTTTTGGAGTGCTAATATCAACTTTCTAAAAATATTATCATTGAATATGTTTTTGTATTAATTATTTTGGTAAAGAATATCTTGACATTGTTCAATGTCGCCCCCACTGGATTAAATTCTTCCCCACTGTAATAAAGAACGATGAACTTGCATCAGTGCGTCAGCGGTGGCAAATGAAGAATGTTTGCACTAGCGTTCAGATTAAATACAAGGATGATCTGTCTTGATTAAATACAGGCATCACATATTGATAGTACAGCAAAATGATTTAAATGGTGATATCAAGTCTTCAGGTATATTGCTATTTATTTCCTAAGGCTAGCATGGGAAAACATGGGACATCATAGATTTTACTGATTGATTATAAAATAAAAAATATAAATATAAATAAAAAAGAAATGAAGTTGTCGAGGAAGAGAATATTGAGGGTTTGAACTAAAAGTACGTACCATACCAAAGCTCATGTAATAAAGTGGAAAAAAATAAAAATAAAAAATTTTAAGAAAATAAAAGGAGTTGATAACTATGAGGGTTGTATGAGGTCAAACTCCTTTTAATGCTAATATTTTAGCTAGAACACAAGTCATTATTGAAGTGACAAGCCCCCTGGTCTCAATTTCAAACGGTTAATAAGTACCGGAATGGACACGGAACACGGGTATGACACGACACGAATATAGTGACACGATAAATTTTAAAAAAATAGGATACGGACACGATGAGAATACGACTATAAAATAATAATATATTAATATATATTCAACAACTTAACCAATATTCATAATACTATAAATCTAACAATAAAAAAAATTTACTCAAATAATTGAATTTACTATCAAGTAATTAATGTATTTTCAAAAGGAGTGTTTTCATTGTATTCAAACCCACTACTAGAACCTTACACGTTACTCATTTTTCTAATAACAAACAAATAAATTTAAATACAAAATACCAAACAAACTGACATGGCTTTATGTTAAATAAAGTTCTATTGAATTTTTTATTTTATTTTTTCTAAATTTATTATTTAGAAATTTTTTCTAACTATTTCTTATTTTTTAAAATTTTTATTTTAGAAAACACTATATTTATAAAGAAAATGACATAATAGTCATATTAAATGGTATATATGTCATTATAGTTCTTCCAGAGGTCAAGATGTTAGCTTTTAGAATATGAGGGACTGGAGTGCTCAAAAAATAGTTCAAAATGGTCTTTTTGCAACTTTGGAAAAGTTCATGGGTTTTTTTGCACTTTTAAAAATTACAAAATGTACTCCACCGTGTCCCTCGTATGTCAAAAAAAAAAAATTAGGACACTTCACATGTCCGACGAGTGTCTGAGTGTCCGACACAGATACGACACCCTTATATGAAGTGTACGTGCTTAGTTAACATAACAAAGACTATGGAGCATGCACTTATATTAACAAAGATTATCATAACATCACCGAAGTGACATAATTAGGGCACTTATTATTTTAGCTCTAAAAAAACATAAGCATGTTTTTTCCGGTCCCCGATACTATTTGTTACTTTTTAAATTAATTTAGAGACTGAAATAATATTGAGCAATGAAGAAAACAAATTAAAAATAATCCATGTGTGGTTTAATGACCTAATCAGAAATTCAAAATTAAAATACAATTAACAAATAATTAATACACCTACAACCATTAGTAGAGAAAACAGTACTATTACAAAATGTACAAAATGGACACTTACTTTTGAGGCATCAAGAACCATCAACACAATGTCAGATGATTTGGAAACAACGATTGTGGAGGTGCTATTGTGTAACTGTTAAAGCTTTCTTTATTTCGTTTTTCATCATTTTGTTATTTGAGACCTCTGGCAACTCGTGTTCAAGATTGTGCTTGATTCTACTTTGAGAAGGGTTGGCAATTCTGTGTGCAGAGCCAAATTTGTGGAAAAAAAGGTGATTAGAATTTTTAAGATTAGAAGGGTAATAAATGTCATTTTGTATTTTTATGACATCAGCAAAATGTAAGAAATTTTGTTTCTTAATCTTAAAATTAAGGACAACATGGTACTTTCATAAAAGATGTCAACGGTGTTAATTGCACTAACTCTGGCAGAGTTTGTCAGAGTGGTTTTTTTAAAAGTTATATCAGTGAGTAATTTGGCCATACTTTATGAAAGATCAAAGTAATTCACCATAAAATTTATATATATATATAATGAAATATAAAAATTATGGGGGCATGAATGAAAATAAAAAATATTTGAGGGAGCACTTAGCCCCGCCATTGATAGTCATATATATTTTATATAGAAGTAGAGAAGGTAATAGATTAAAAGATATATATATTTGTATTAGTAAATATACTCCCAAACACATGACGTCGGGTATACTCCCAAACACATGCCATTGAGACTTAAATCCTCACTCTCTTCTTTGGAGAAGTAATGAAGAACATAATACTCAAGCTAATCCTTTGAAAGTGAAGAAAAAATTAATATGCCTTAACTTTTGTTTCCCAGGGAAAGTTACATGCTAAAGTATTCTTTTTTCTATTTTTCCTTCTTTTTTTTTACCATAGAACAAGAAAATAGATTTTTTTTTAAAAAGAAAAGAGAAAAAAAAAGATCCACTTTCTTTCCTCCATTTTCTCTTCTTTTACAAGGAAAATGATTTATGTTCATCAATATACTAATTATGATAATGAAGCACATGTTTAAAAAAGGGAAAATATATATATATATATATATATATATATATATATATATATTACTAAGTACACTTTGCACGTGTGGTGGTGTGGTGGTGTTGTACGGTATCACACGGATTCCAGCATTTGCACGTGTGGCTCTGCTATGATGCGGTGTTGTTATACTCAATTAGACAAATCTCAACACTTGCACGTGACGTATTTGTATTTCTTTAAGCATAATTTGTTGGACTGAAAGAGGATTGTCTGTTTTAGTTCTTCTTATTTTGTAATATAATTGATCGTGTTGTAGTTTCAATCAATCGTGTTATTTTTTAGGTAAATTCGATCAAATGGACCTTAGAAGATTATCAGCTTTTCTTTTCTTTGTGTATTTAGAGAGATAGACAGAGAGATATATATGTATATATAAATATATATAGAGAGAGAGAGGGGTGTTTGTGTGTATGTGATGAGAAGAAATTTTTGATCTTATGAAGTCGTGAGTTCTATATGTTTCCCTTCTTTTATGGTTTTGAAATCCAACCGAGATTCTCGCATCGAATTCCCCAGTGCACTGAAAATGATATAGATCGAATCTGATAACTTTGATCACATAATTGGAATAGTTTTAACCGTCCAATACACCATAAAATACTAGCGCACTAAAAATAATTTTTGTTCTTTGAAATTACATAGACTATAATTTTCTATTAAGCACATGTTTTTTTTTTTTGGATTATTTTTTGCATTTGCTAATAACTGTGAATAATCAACTTAAGTGAATCAAGTTTTAAATTACTTTTGAAGGTAATTTAAACCCAAATTAAGTTCATAAATTGAAATCAAATTTAATTCAATTGTGTTTGTGATATTATTTTGAATTTCTTATATATGAAAGGAGTATCATTCTTTTTACATAAATGAGGGCCATAAAAAATTATCATAATATGCAATAAGACAAATTGAACCCATCTTTTCTCAAGTTTCACTTGTTTAATAAACAAGCTCATACGAATTTTTCAAACTCAATTCATTCACTTGATGAAAATTATGATTTGTAGCCGCACATGCAGTGTAACATTTGAAGGCCATATGGGGCATAAAAAAAGGAAACTAAAACCATAATCGTGAGTTATTTTTATGGGAAAATTAGATTTCAGTGACCAAAATTGAAAAAATATTGCTATTTAGTGACCTTAAACTCAATAAAAGGTAAATAGTGACCAAACTTAAAAAATAATTGCTAATAAGTGACCATTTAATCTTAAAACCCAAAATACCCTTCATTCTGTCCATAAATCCCCATCTTTTCTTCATTTTTTTCAAACCCAAATATCAAAAAATTTAAAGAATCCAATGACTTGTATACAATATATGAACATATATGCATTCTAAAGAAGATATAATTTATATATATATATATATATATATATTATTGTATATTAATATCTCATTAACAAAAAAATAAAAATAAAACCCTAATTTGGGTGCAATTAATTATTAATAAGAAATATTGGAGGATATGAATAGACTTGGCTAATAAACATATTACCTACTGCCTTATATCTTATTCTTTTTTTTATATCAGGTATCCCATAGTTAATTCATTTCAAGTTATAACTCTTACTGTATCTTTGGAGCCCTAAAATCTACCAAAGAAAAAAAAATCCATATATGCACATGCATTAATTATAAGATGGATATATATGTCTATATATATATATATAGACTCTCTCTCTATATATACTTTCTTTTTTAGAATCTTTGTATATCTTTTGAAGATTTGATATTTAGAATTGGGATTAAAGAAGACGAATAAGGGATTGAGAATTTCTAAATAAAAATGAGGGTATTTTGGACATTAAAGTTAAATGGTCACTCATTGGCAATTAATTTTCAAGATTGGTCACTATTTACCTTTTATTAAATTTAAGGTCACTGTAAATCAATTTTTTTTAATTTTGGTCACCAAAATCTAATTTTCCCTATTTTTATCCTCGTACATAAGGCCAGATATGCACCCATAGACAAATTTCTACCATAGAATTTAATAAATTTGAGTTTCTAATAAATTTTGTTGAACTTTTAAAGATAATTTAATACAAGTAATGACTCATGCCCAAATTTAAGTCACTCTTGACAATAAAAGCTTAATAATTTAGCCTTTTTATTAAATTAACAATATAAATAATAGTCATCACGTGAAACACATTGCTACATTATACCCCGTAAGATAGGATCTAAAAAATAGCAGATAGATCAAAAACATCATAAATTATACAAATAAAAGATTGAATGTTTACCTATTTATTGAAAATTCAAATAAATTTGAATAATCGGGTGGATCCAAAGAAAGCTTGTAGATTTTGTGTAAATCTAGCACGAATGAATACGATTCATGCTATATTTAGCAATTTAAGTGAAGAAACCAAAAAAAAGAGAGAAAAAATTGAAAACTCACTGATCGAAATTGTATTTGATTCAAGATCTTGTTGAAATTGGTGTTTGAAGTTCAAATCTAACTTGTTTATGAGGTTTAGAAAGAGAGAATGCTGGTAGAGAGAAAAAAGTTGACGAAATGGACTAAAAAAAAAGAGCCAAGTCTTCTTTAAATTTTCAGTTGGACTCGGCCGGCTTGGCCCGAGTCACCCCTAATTTTCTTTTGCGCTTCCTATTGATTTCATTTCGAGTCGTACCAAGTCACCTTGGGGTGCCAAGTCGCAATACCGGCATGACTTAGGACTTGTTAGAGCACAATTAAAACTAGACCGAGTCTATGAGCCATGACTCAAATTATTCATGTATAGCATAGTTTCATTTGTAGTTCATTATAAAGTAACCACAAAGATATTGAAACTCTTGAAATCGAATGGCTCATCCTTGTAATTTTTATCATTGATCTTACCAGAGAAAAGCCACGGACGATGACAATGGTCTAGCCCAATGAACACTGTAGTTTGGCCCAAGCTCCAATCCATAAGTTTGTTCGGCCCATTTCATATTTGGGAGGTGCTTCTCCTTTCGAGGGTCTAATAAGAATATTGGAGTGTTTGCCACTGTTGGTTCAAGTCAATCATTTGTTATGCCCAAGCACCAATAAGAGGAATGTGATTGTAGACATAAAAAAATTACATGATGGACCCAAAATACAATTTGGGTTTATTTTCAGTTTAGCCCACTTTGAAATGTGGCCCAATGAGTTAGATAATTTGAAGCCCAGACCCACCAGAAATAAATGAGTTATGGGTTGATCTAAATTATCTAAGAAGTCAAAGCCCACTTGAAAATGGGTCTAATGGATAATTTTATATATATATATATATATATATATATTGGATAATTATCAAAATTATCATAAAAGATAATTATAGGATAATTATTAAAGGAAAAGAAAGTTACAAATCTACCCCTCCGGTGAGCCTATAAATAAAGGTCTAGAGGTGGGAGAAGAGGACTAGAAGATTCTCAGAAAAAGTTGAAGCTCTGCAGAACTCTTTACTCAAAATCCAAAACTCCAAAGCATCTAAACCCTGAAGGAGAAGAACAACAAGCACATCATCCACGTGTCGTTCTTCACCAAAGTTTCAATCCAATTCAAGATCAAGCTCTAGCAGCCCTTGAAGTCGGATCACCAAGGAGATCGAATCAGAGGACCTTATCTTCATATTTTCTTCTGTAAAGATTAAAAATTGTTTATTTGTCACTAATTTTCGTTCCTAGATTTTCGGACACGAAATTTGTGTATACAAATTTCTGGCACGCCCGGTGGGACAATCTCTGCCTCTCATCTCTGTCTCCTACATCATATCTTCCAAACTCCGTTTGTTAGAATCTATGGCTCCTTCCAAGGTTCCGGCTACAAATAAGAAAACTGCAAAAGACACCACTGCTACAGTGACCAACATCAAAACTGCCGCAAGTAGTGGCAAAAGTACCAGGAACCTGTCAAGTGCTAGCAGCACCTCAGCAGGTCCAATGACGCGTAGCAAGGCCAAAACAATTGCTTCGCTCAAGAATCAGCAAGATTCGATGAAAACCAATCCTGCTAAACCAATGGGTGTGAAAATTCAACATGTGAACACTTGTGACCCTCAGGCGCCAAAGAATTTTGACGTTGTCCCAGAAAAATCGATGCCACCACATTCACCTCACTCCGTCTCTGACGCCAACTCTAGCGTTGGTTCACTCTCAGATTCGTTACCTGAGATTTCAAAACATTCAGTCACTTTAAGGAATGTTGATTCTCAAGGTCTTTCTTATTCAAATATTGTCGCAGCCATGATGACTGGAACAGCCTCGGTGGAAGACCAACTGGCGAAATGGCGCGCGCAATCGAGAACCTTACGAAAACTGTTGAAGAGAAGGACATGCAGATTGCCGCGCTATTGAGTAAGCTTAAAGTCCAGAATCCTGACGAGACAACACAACTGCCCGCGAATACCTTAAATTCAGCCCTTCAAGGGGCCCAATCAAAAGATCGTCGTCACACAGCTGCGTCAGGACACGTGGCTGACGAAACTAACTATGCCTCGCCAGTCGCTTTGCTATCTGTCCAACAATTGCAGGATATGATAACGAACACAATCCGAGCACAGTATGGCGGCGCTCCTCAAAGCACTCTATTGTACTCAAAACCCTACACAAGGAGAATTGATAGCATGAGGATGCCTGCAGGGTACCAACCTCCGAAGATCCAACAGTTTGATGGAAAGGGCAACACATCGCTCATTTCGTCGAGACTTGTAACAATGCTGGGACTGAGGGGGATTTATTGGTTAAACAGTTTGTTCGTTCCCTTAAGGGAAATGCTTTTGAGTGGTATACTGATTTGAAGTCCGAATCAATTGATAGTTGGGAACAAATGGAACGAGAATTTCTAAACAGATTCTACAACACCCGTCGCACTGTTAGTATGATAGAGTTGACTAACACAAGACAATGGAAAGACGAGCCTGTAATTGACTATATCAATCGATGGCGAGCACTTAGTTTGGATTGCAAAGATCAGTTGACAGAATTCTCTGCTGTTGAAATGTGTATGCAAGGTATGCATTGGGACCTCCTTTATATTCTTCAAGGTATAAAGCCTCGCACCTTCGAAGAATTGGCAACACGCTCACATGATATGGAAATTAGCATTAAAACCCGTGGAGGCAAAGATTCTTTGATTTCAGAGCCACGCAAAGATAGAAAGGATGAAAAGAAGGTGGTAAAATCGTCGAAGGGTCCTGCCAAAGAATCCATGATTGTCTCTGCTGTCCCGATAAAGGTTGCTGTCAAAGATAAGAGAAAAGAAGACTGTAGTAACCCTTGTGGACGAGTGTGAGTGGGCGGGTGCATAGACAGACACTGGGCTGAGCTACCACACTGACAGGGTACAGGGTGCTCAATCCCACATCGCCTGGGTGTGGAAAAGGGGATGTGCTTATATGTAGTGTGTTCTCTTCAAATGGTATGAGGCCTTTTGGGGTAAACCCAAGAGCAAAACCGTGCGGGCTCAGGCCCAAAGCGGACAATATCATACCATGTGTTGGAGCGAGGTATTACAAGACAATAAGCCACGACAGTTTCAAGAGAAGCAAAACCAACGTCCGACACTCAAAGAATTAGAGATGAAGGAATACCCATTCCCAGACTCTGATGTTCCTGACATATTGGAATGCTTACTTGAAAGTAAAGTTATTGAACTTCCAGAATGTTAGCGCCCTCAAGAAATGGGACGTGTTGATGACCCAAAATACTGCAAATATCATCGTATTATCGGTCATCCGACTGAAAAGTGTTTCATTTTCAAGGAAATAGTGATGAACTTGGCAAAGCAGGGAAAGATCTTGTTAGACACAGACGAGATAGCAACTTCAAATCATACTGTTGTCGTAGTCCCGTCTTCAAAGTTAGAACAGACATGTGCTCATCACCAATTATTTTTAAACTCTGGTATCTGTTCCACAACTGTTCAATTCGGCTCATTCGAACCAATTCAGATATACCTCCCCCAAGGTAGGATTCTTGACAATCCAACAAATGTGAAGAAACTTCTCCAACACGATGACGAAGGATGGACCTTAGTGACGAGGAGACGACGAAAGCAACATGTTCCTCTGACCAACCACTTCGACAGGGGGCAAAAGAAAAAGAAGTCTCGATATACCCCTAAGAAATGTGTCCAGAATGGGAAAGGTGCCAATAAGACGGCATTGACAAAACATACAAGGTTGGGTGAAGAAATTTGTAAGCCCGTTACTTTACGTGATTTCTTTCCAAAAGGATATCTCGATGATGAAGTTGTGCCAACTTACATGGTGTCAACTGTGAGGATCGATTCGGAGATCGAAAGTGATAAAAGTCAAAGTGAAGTCCAAAGTATAGGATTGCTTGAGAAACACACGATCACCATCGAAGAATCCAATGACGAAGATGGAGTTGGAGCTACATCTGACTCATGTTGTGCAACAATCACTTTCACTGACGAAGACCTTCAACTGGGATCAAAGCCACACAACCGTCCTCTTTTTGCCTCCGGATACATAAGGGAGCGAAAGGTAAATCGCATCCTTATTGATGGGGGCTCCGTAGTGAATCTCATGCCAAAATTTACAATGAATAATCTTGGCATTACAGTTGACGATTTGGCTCGCAGTCGCCTCATCATTCAAGGTTTTAATCAAGGTGGGCAGAGAACTATTGGCATGATTCATGTAAACCTAACAATTGGAGGGTTGCAAGCTAAAACCTTATTCCACGTAATCGATGCAAAGACATCCTACAATTTGTTGTTAGGACGATCTTGGGTGCATGACAATGGTGTTGTTCCATCAACTCTTTATCAGTGTTTCAAGTTCTGCAAGAATGGTGTACAGACAGTGATGGCAGATAACAAGCCATTTACTGAAGTAGAAGCCCATTTTGCAAATGCAAAGTTTTACATTAAGCAAGACACATCTTTGATCGTCTCTACAACAAACCTTCCATCTACACAAGAGGTTGAGTCTACAAAAACAAAAGAAGTGTCGTCCATCCCTTTAGATGTCTCGGTGATAGACAGTACAAAGGTAACTCAAAAGCAAGAGGTCGTGGTTAAAACACATCGTACTACACCAATTTTTAAGTATGTTCCAAAATCTCAACGACGAGAAGGGCAATCACTGGTTGTGGAGGTACTTGAAACGGAAGAAGTGAAGTTAAAGCTGTCTCGCACAAAAGAAAAAGAAGATCTACAATGCCTGAGAGAAGAATTAACTCTTCCCCTCACAAAGATTGAAAAGTCTACTCCTACTAAAATTCCATTGAAATGATTCATCCGATCATCAAAAGCTCCAGTTGAACATGGATTCCTTCCAATACAAAGAACTGATGAAGGGTTCGATCCAAAGGCATACAAACTTTTGGCTAAGTCTGGGTATGATTTTGCAAATCCCACAGGCCTTGGAAAGCTCAGTCCGGAACTTACGGGTAACAAAATACACGGCCTTAATGAGACACAAAAGAAATTGAGGGAACAAGGGCATAGGGTAATTCCGCCCAAGACTGGTCTTGGTTTCGCATCAACTAAACCTATTCGCATCCAAATCACAAAGAAAGATAAAAAAGTTGAACACTTTGTACATTGGCATTGAAGAGGTTGGTGACAGCGAAGATCGACATTCTGTTTCTAACAAGTCAGTTTTTGATCGTGTAGAGGTTTCACGCACTAGAATATCTGTATTCGACAGGTTGGGCCCGTCAACTCAAAAATTGAATACTTCAAGTTCACATGTCAATAATTCACCATGTACTTCCGTCTTTAAGAGAATAAATTCTCCTACCCAAAGAAGAAGATCTTCATAGCCTCAACCTCGAAAGTCTGTCTTTTCTCGAATTAAAGCTCTGAGAGAGGTATTGGTAACGAGAAATGAGGGAAAAGAACTAGGGAGAACTGGTGCCAATATGGTGAAAGGTAGTGAAGTTCGGAGTTTGATTCCTTTGCGAATGAAACGTAGAACAGAGGTGGACGTCACTAATGACGTTACACTTAAAGCAAAAAGACGGACTATTGTATTCACTGCCCAGTCTGAGGAGTCCGACACGGATGGAAGGAAGGATGAAGTATTTTATGCCACTGCCTATCACATTATTGTCGAAGAACAATCAAATTCTGATGATAAGATCAAAGAAGGTCCCTCAACACTTGAAGACGGGGGGCAAGCGATCGTTGATCAACTCAATGAATTCAATTTGGGGACGATGGACCAGCCTAAACTAGTTTTTGTTAGTTCATTCTTAAGTGCCTCAAAAGAAAATGAATACTTTCAATTGCTGTTAGAATACGGAGACGTATTTGCTTGGACATACAACGAAATGCCAGGTCTTGACCCTAAAATCGCAGTCCATAACCTTGCTGTCAAACATGGGACACGTCCAATTAAACAATCTCAACGTTTCTTCCATCCAGAACTTATCCCAAAGATAGAAGAAGAACTCAACAAATTGATTGACGTGGAATTTATTCGGGAGGTCAAGTATCCGACATGGATTTCGAGTATTGTGCCAGTAAAAAAAAAGAATGGGCAGATAAGAATCTGTGTGGATTTTTGTGACCTAAACGAGGCATGTCCAAAGGATGATTTTCCTCTTCCTATCCCGGAGCTCACTGTGGACGCAACAACCGGACATGAAGCTCTCTCTTTTATGGATTGTTATTCTGGGTATAATCAGATTAGGATGACTCCAAAAGACGAAGAGTTAACTGCATTTCGCACCCCAAAAGGTATTTATTGTTACAAAGTTATGCCTTTTGGACTTAAGAATGCGGGGGCAACATACCAGCGTGCCATGCAAAGGATCTTCGATGACATTCTTCACAAAATTGTTGAGTGTTATGTCGATGACCTTGTGGTTAAGACAAAGAAAAGAGGGGGTCATTTACAAGATCTTCGTACAGTTTTCAATTGTCTTAGAAAATACCAACTCAAAATAAATCCTCTCAAGTGTGCATTTGGTGTTACTTCCTAAAAATTTCTTGGATATGTGGTTCGCCATTGCAGTATTGAAATTGATCCGTCTAAAGTTGAGGCTATACAAAAGATGCCATAACCCAAGAATTTACGCAAGCTTTGAAGCCTGGAAGGCCAACTTGCTTTTATCCGTCGGTTTATCTCAAATTTGGCCGCCCGTTGTCAACCTTTCAACCGACTCATCAAAAAGGATGTCCCATTCGAGTGGGATCAAGCTTGTCAAAATGCTTTTGATAGCATTAAGCAATACCTTTTCAATCCTCCAGTGTTGGGGGCACCTGTATCTGGAAAGCCTCTCATACTTTAC
The DNA here is from genome assembly GCA_026545225.1 of Cornus controversa. NCBI lineage: Eukaryota > Viridiplantae > Streptophyta > Magnoliopsida > Cornales > Cornaceae > Cornus > Cornus controversa. Next base: position 62,443,355 of record CM048845.1, read on the forward strand.
ATTGCCGTGCAAGAAGAATCTCTTGGCGCCCTTCTTGCACAAAATAATGAAGAGCACAAAGAGAAGGCATTGTATTACTTAAGTCGCAGGCTCACCCCAACAGAGCTGAAGTATCCTCTGATTGAGAAAACGTGTCTCCCGTTAGTCTTTGCCTCTAAAAAATTGAGGCACTATTTTTTAGCACATACAATACATCTCATTACAAGAGTTGACCCTCTCAAGTATGTAATGTCAAAACCAGTCCTTTCTGGACGCTTGGCGAGGTGTTCATTTTCGTTCAATAAATTTGAAATTATTTATGTGCCACGTAAGGCAGTAAAAGGACAAGTCCTGGTAGATTTTCTAGCTGATTATCCTATCCCAACCGATTGGGAAATTTTAGAAGATTTTCCTGATGAAGAAGTCTTTCAAATTGACATTCTTCCTCCATGGATAATGTTCTTTGATGGAGCAGCGCAGTTTGATGGAGCTGGGGCAGGCGTAGTGTTTGTCTCTCCACAAAGGCAAATCCTCCCATACGCATTTGCGCTCACTGAAAACTGCTCAAATAATGTTACTGAGTACCAAACATTGATCATTGGTCTTCAAATGGCAAAGGAGATGAACATCATGGATCTCGAAATATATGGAGATTCTAAATTGGTGATCAATCAACACCTTAAGGATTATGAGGTCAAGAAGGAGAATCTAATACCATACTACAACTATGCTTCCCACTTGTTGACGAAATTCGACAATGTGATTCTAGAACACCTTCCTAGGAAGGAAAATCGTATGGTGGATGCTTTGGAAAATTTAGCCACAACATTGGCATTAGTTGATGACGAAATAATCAATGTTCCAGTATGCCAACAATGGGTGCTACCACGAGTCCTTGAAGATAAAATTGAGGAGAGTAATGTAATCTCTGTCTCTATTGTCGAAGGGGACGACTGGAAGCGACCTATAATTGAGTATTTGGAATATGGAAAGCTTCCTGAAGATCGACGCCACAAGACCAAGATACGTAGGCGAGCACCTCGTTTCATTTATTATAATAAACACATGGTACAGACGATCATTTGAAGGTCTCTTCCTTCGTTGTCTCGGAGAAGACGAAACAACTCATGCAATGGAGGAAGCCCATTCTGGGGTATGTGGTGCACATCAATCTGGCCATAAGCTTCACTTTCGCGTAAAGAGAATGGGGTATTATCGGCCCACTATAGTCAAAGACTGTATGTAGTATGCAAAAAGGTGTCAAGCTTGTCAATTCTATGCTAATTACATACACCAACCACCAGAGCCATTACATCCTACAGTTGCTTCATGGCCGTTTGATGCATGGGGATTAGATGTGGTAGGACCTTTGTGCAAGTCTTCTAAAGGCCACTTATACATCCTGGCAGCTACTGACTATTTTTTCAGATGGGCTGAGGCTGCACCCCTTAAAAAAGTAAAAAAGGAGACAGTTGTTGACTTCATCAAGTGTAACATCATTTATCGGTATGGTGTCCCTCGATACATCATTACTCATAATGGGTTAAATTTTAAAAATAGCTGGGTGACTCAACTATGTGAGAAATTTGATTTCAAACAGTATAAATCCTCCATGTACAATGTTCCAGCTAATGAACTTGCAGAGGAATTTAATAAAACACTTTGTGATTTATTGAAGAAAGTGGTTTCCAAATCAAAGAAAGACTGGCATGAGCGAATGGAAGAAGCATTGTGGGCGTACCGAACTACATACCGCACACCTACCCAAGCAACTCCTTATTCTCTCGTCTATGGTGTAGAAGCTGTTCTTCCCCTCAAATGACAAATTCCTTCGTTAAGGATAGTCATACAAGAAGGTCTCACGAATGAGGAAAATGTCATTTTACGTCTTCAAGAATTGGAAGCACTGGATGAGAAGAGGCTAGAAGCTCAACAACAGTTAGAATGTTATCAAGCTCGGCTTTCTAGAGCCTTCAACAAAAAAGTTCGACCTCGGTCATTCCGGGTTGGAGACTTGGTACTTGCTGTTCGTAGGCCCATCATCATGAATCACCGCACTGGAAATAAATTTTTGTCAAAATGGGATGGACCATATGTAGTTCGTGAAGTCTACACCAATGGAGCATATAAGACTATTGATGAAGATAGAGTGTTGGTTGGTCCCATTAATGGCAAGTTCTTGAAACGTTACTACCCATGAATGTGTAATGCTCCCCGATACGAGCCTAAACTGTCGATGACACTCCTTGACACGAGTATAAACTGTTTACCAAAAAAAAAAAAAAAAAAAGATGACACTCCTTGACACGAGTATAAATTGTCTATAAAAAAAAAAAAGATGACACTCCTTGACACGAGTATAAACTGTTTACCAAAAAAAAAAAGATGACACTCCTTGACACGAGTATAAATTGTCTACCCAAAAAAAAAAAAAAAAAAAGATGACACTCCTTGACACGAGTATAAATTGTCTACCAAAAAAAAAAAAAAATGACACTCCTTGACACGAGTATAAATTGTCTACCAAAAAAAAAAAACACTCCTTGATACGAGTATAAACTGTCTACCAAAAAAAAAAAACACTCCTTGATACGAGTATAAACTGTCTACCAAAAAAAAAACATTCATGACATGAGTATAAACTATCTGCATGAAAAAAATAATAATAATAATAATCACTCTTTGATATGAGTATAAACTATCTTTAAAAAAAAAAAAAAATTTGAAGCTTGCAAGAGAAGAGTTGGGTGACCTGACCTGCCGCCGAGATATTGACGGATGTCTGCTGCATCGTGGTGACTTGGCTTGACCCCGAAGGGACAATAAGAGTGACACCGAAGTGCACTAAGGGATCCCGAAGGGACGAGAGAGTGACACCAAAGTGCACTAAGGGACCCCGAAGGGACAATAAGAGTGACACCGAAGTGCACTAAGGGACCCCGAAGGGACGAGTGACACCGAAGTGCACTAAGGGACCCCGAAGGGACTAATGAATGGCGTCTGGAACTCCATATTCTGATAAAGACGATTTGACCTGCAAGAATTAAAATTTTTTTTTTTGAAGCTTACAAGAGAAGAGTTGAATGACTCACGTAAAGTTGTCTTCTTCAGTGAGTTCAATGGATTTGTACGATCTTCCAGAGGCAATACAAAACTTGAGCAGAACCCACAAGTAGAAACTGATTTGAAAAAAAAAGAGTTGGTTAATAGTGATCATGGAAGGCAAAGTTGTAAACAAAAAAAGTGTGCTTTTCAAAGTTTAGGTGTTTGTTATATTATATTCCAAGGGTTTATAATACAAAAAAGATTGTGTAGTATAAATGGTGTGGTGTTATAATGCTTCTCATGAGATCTTGTGTTCAAATCTCTTAAGCAACAAAAAAGAAACTTTGTTTTTTTTACACATCAAAGGAAAAGAGAAGAAAAGAAAAAAAAAAAGAAATTGATGCATGGAAGAGAAGAAAAAAAAATGGAAAAAAGAAATTTCCAACGCGAGAAAGAAGAAGAGAAGAAAAGAAAAGAAAAGAAAAAAATTCCACCGGCAGTAGAAGAAGAAAAAAAGGAGAGAATAAGAAGAAAGAGAAGAAAAAAAGGAGAGAATAAGAAGGAAGAAGAAAGAAGGAAAAAAAAAAAAGAAAAGAAAAAAATCAGCCGCCTGGAAGAGAAGAAGAAAAGAAAGAAGAAGAAAAAAAAAAAGAAAAGAAGGAAAAAAAAAAATAAGCCGCCTGGAAGAGAAGAAGAAAAGAAAGAAGAAGAAGAAAAAAAAAAAAAAAAACAGCCGCTTGAAAAAAAAAATTGAAGAGAAGAAAAAAAAAAAAGAGAATAGAAAAGGAAAAAAGTGGCGTGAAGAGATGGAAGAAAGAGAAAGAAAGAAATAAAGCAGAACTTACAGTTGCTGTAGTTGATGAAATTTTTTTTAATTATTCTCTGATATGAAGAGTCTGAAGTGTAGGCTACATATATATAGTGGTGAGTTAATCCTATTTGACATAGGATTTTCAAGACTCCAATTCCGTTTGAACATGGAAAACAACAAATCCTATTTGAAATTGGATAAGGAAAAAAAATTCTATTGGCAATAGGATTCTCAAGTCTTCAATTCCACTTGGACCAGAAAAAAAAATCCTATTGGCAATAGGATCCTCAAGTCTTTGATTCAACTTGACAAAGAAGACATCCTTTTTGCAGTTGAATTTTCGCACAAAAAAAAAAAAAGAAGCAAAATTTAGATACTTCAAGTCCTGCTTTAAATACATGACAAACTCAACATGGCGCGAGACTTAAAGTGGGGGCAATTTGTAGACATTAAAAAATTACATGATGGACCCAAAATACAATTTGAGTTTATTTTCAGTTTAGCCCACTTTGAAATGTGGCCTAATGAGTTAGATAATTTGAAACCCAGACCCACCACAAATAAATGAGTTATGGGTTGATCTAAATTATCTAAGAAGTCAAAGCCCACTTGAAAATGGGTCTAATGGATAATTTTATATATATATATATATATATATATATATTGGATAATTATCAAAATTATCATAAAAAATAATTATAGGATAATTATTAAAGGAAAAGAAAGTTACAAATCTACCCCTCCGGTGAGCCTATAAATAAAGGTCTAGAGGTGGGAGAAGAGGACCAGAAGATTCTCAGAAAAAGTTGAAGCTTTGCAGAACTCTTCACTCAAAATCCAAAACTCCAAAGCATCTAAACCCTGAAGGAGAAGAACAATAAGCACATCATCCACGTGCCGTTCTTCACCAAAGTTTCAATCCAATTCAAGATCAAGCTCTAGCAGCTCTTGAAGCCGGATTATCAAGGAGATCGAATCAGAGGACCTTATCTTCATATTTTCTTTTGTAAAGATTTACAGAGGATTGTACCCTTTTTCTTGAATCAATAAACCTTTTTCTTGAATCAATAAAAATTGTTTATTTGTCACTAATTTTCGTTCCTAGATTTTCGGACACGAAATTTGTGTATACAGTTATAATATAAGAAATTAAATTTGAGTCCAAGGGACTAGTCAAAGAGACCTTCCAAGCACCTTTGGTTGTTTCAAGTGTGACACATGATTGCTCCCACTTCACACAATTAAAGGGGTTACAGGTTATAACCCTCAGGAATTTCTTCGCTTCTTTACCACATGGAATGTTGGAGATTAAAATTAAAAAGAAGAAAATGAAATTTATGCATGGGATCGAATTTGTTTAAACTCTTTAGGCACACCTCCAAAATTTTCCTTGTTGAGTAAGGAATTAAGCAACTGATGAATTTCTTTTAATTGAAAAATCATAAATTTACTGTTTCAAGAATTTGGCCAATTGTTAGATATCAATGGCAATCGTGTAAATCTTTGTTTTTCAATGAATTTTGAAATTAGAAGTTCCGGAAATATTTATTTATTTTTGAAAGATCATGCAATTTTATATATAAAAAAATAATTACAGGACCTTTGGGCCCAAGTAACTAAATGTTAAATAAAGAAGGCAGTCCAATGAGGAAGGCCACAAAACAAGCCCATAAAGGGCATTACCAAGCCCAAAGAATTGAGCATAACCAACAATTGCCATAGCAATGTTAAACACTAATCTCATCTTAATCCGGTGACCACACTCTGAGGAAGAGAGCTCCATGTTAGCCAGTTCCGGTAATATTTGCTTATAAAATATCATGATCAAATGATTTTTTTTTTGTTTCAAATGATTTTATTAGGTCATTTAACTAGCAAGTTGAATTTGTAAAAAGTTTATTTTGTACTAAAACTGAAAAAATAGATTTTGATTTTCTTAGAATTTGATTTTGCAAGTATTTTTATGGACATCAAATGCAAAATATTTTATTTATTTATATTGAATAACTTAAAGTAAATTGAAATATGGTATAAGATAAATTTAAAAGAGATTTACTTAATTGTTTTCAATGAAAATCAGGACAAAACAATCCAACAAAACACGAACAAGACGTGCTGAACGAGATTATTCTTGAAAGAGTTGAGCAAATTTATTAATTCATGTGTAGATTGAGAAGCTCTCTCCGAGCTTATGAGATTTGCAATTTGTTTACAAATAATGGATTAGAATTTGAGCCTAATAGCTTTTTGAATGTTTTCCCGCGTTAAAGACTTTTACCATGTTAAAATCAATATTCATTCTGCTATTTTTTATTTATTTATTTGCTTGTGTTTAATGTTTACTTTCTTGTAATTTGAGCTTAATTGCTCTCTGTGAACTTATGAGATCTGTTGGAGCCTAAGAGCCTACTTGATTCAATTCTCAGTTTTCAAAAATTCATAAAACATAAAATTGTATTAGAGAACTATAAAAGACAAGTCTTTGAAAACAAGCCCCTTTTTAATTGAATTTTTAGAAAACAAAATTTTCTTTGAAAACATGCCTTTTTTAACTAATTTTTTTAGAAAACTATCAACCAAACAATTTTACAGTTTTATATTTTAGTTCTCAGAAAATTGAACCAAACAGGCCTTAACCTTTCCATCATTCTTTTACTACCTTGGACAATGACCTGCTGGTTTGTAAGATCCATATTTTCCCCTCTGATTTAGACATTTTCCATGGTTTGTATGGTACTTTAGTTTCATGGAGCCAGGGGTCGACTTAAGTGACAACCAAGGGAACCCAACCCTCCCATTTTTTTTTTTGTAAAATATCTATAATTTAGGTTCCTATAAAATATTTAAATGGATACTTCTAATGAGCATAGCCCCCCCAAACCCCCTCCAAAAAAAAAATTAATAAAAAATTTCAATTTGCCTTCGTCTTATTTCTAGAGTCTACATTTAAAAGAATGTTAAAAAATTCCAAATATAGTTCCTATCTATATTATTTTTCTCAGTTTATGCACTTAGTGATTTATGAAATACTCTAAATAATATAATAAATATTCTTATTTAGATCTACTTTCCAAAATTCTAATGTTAAAAAAAGTTTACTAAATATGAGATAGTTCATTGTCATTTCTATTAATGTGATCAAAGTGGTGTTGCTCAGCTAAATCATTTTTGAATTTTCTTATTATATAAGGATAGTTTGTATGTGTTGCATATAATCCCACACAAAAATCTCCAAAATGATTTTCTCTATCAACAAGCATGGCCCTTTACTTCATTGTGATCAGGAGATTACGGGTTCGAAATACGAAAAACAGTCTCTCCGCATGCAGAGGCAAGGCTGCAAACATCTGACATTTCTTAGACCACGCAATGTAGGTATATATCTTGTCTTTGTTGAATTGTTTTTGTTGGTACATGGACCCTCTAAATTCTTAAACTCCTTTTCTATGTTCGATTGACAATTAAGCTAGCATTAGTTGCATTATTACATGTTAGAATTTGCATAAAATTACTGCCTTGATGCTCAAACTACAGTTATGTTAGTCTAGTACTTTGAATTCCATGGTAGATAATAAAATTGCAAGTTGAATCACTACTCGAACAGCTAGATAACCTTGGAAAGAAAATAATTTTGTTTATGAAATGTAAATATGAGACAGAGAAAAGGAGATAATAAATATGGCTTATAGCGATGGTCCAAACCATCGCTAAAAGTCTCAAAAACCGCTGCTAAAAGCTGTTGTGGCAGCCTAGTGGGGGCTTCTACATTAGCCGCAATATATGCGGCCGCTATAAGTATTTAGTTTATAGGTCAGAATCAACGATGGTTTTTGAAAGTTACAATAGTGGCTTCTACATTAGCCGCAATATATTCGGCCGCTATAAGTATTTAGTTTATAGGTCAGAATCAACAATGGTTTTTGAAAGTTACAATGACCGTTTTGTATTTTTTAATAGAGGCGCTGAAAACTGCTTCTATAGGGTAGCCTTTAATATTGATTTTTGAAATTTATAACATCGGTTTCGACCACCGCTAAAGGTCTTCTTTTTTTTTTTTTTTTTAAATTTTTCAACTTAAAAGCTAAAACTCCTGTTTGTTTGTTTGTTTTTTTATTTTTTGGGAAGGTTAAAAATCTAATGGCAAACCTATATAACAAAACAAATCATATACCAGTAACCCAAGTTTCACCAAACTTTTACTTTGTTAGTACAAAGGATGGGCATTGTAGCACAAAAAAATGTGCCTTCAGGCTTCTTGGAAGTTAGAAACAATTACAAAATTTATGTTATGTGAAATTCCTACAGATTGCTCTAGCAAGACCTATAGTACTGAATTAACAAGTGTAGTCACCATAAAAAAAAAAAATTAGAGCAAAAGGAAAAGAACACCAACAAACAAATGAGCAAGGCTCCCAAACAACATTACAACAAAATAAGCCATCACAATAAACGATAACCTTAAGGCCTAGGAATTTTCAAGTCACAAGCTCTATTTTGGAGATCAACCTGTTTAAAAACCTATGCCTAAGTCACAACCTACAAATACAAAGACAAAAAAAATTGAAGAACCTAGAGGGGGAGGGGGTGAATAGGTTCCGTCCAATTTTTTTCAATTCTTCAAGTATGACAACTAAAAATTATGGGTAAAAAACTCCAAAATGGGTAAAAAACTTACTTGGCCCTAAGGCTCAAACCAATCCACTAAAATAGAACTAAGTTACACTTGTATAACACTCACACCATGCTCATATACAAGTCACTCCAGCTCTCACCCTAGTTTATATGAACCACTCTCACCAAACTTACCACAAGCACTCAGCTCTGGCCAACTCAATCTTCCATAAGCTTGAGCTATCTCACACCAAACTCACAGTCACTCCACCTTTCAAAGCAACCTATGCCTGGACTACAAGTAGTGAGTGTGAAGAACAATACAATGGAAGTCAACAATTCTCAAGTTATAAGATCAGCAAGTACAAAGGTTAACCTGAAATTAAACAACCACTTGAACTTGGCAGATAATAAAGTTTGAGTGCAGCATTTATTCAATTCCTTCTACCATATGTAGCAAGCACAAGGAGAATATGGATGATGACAAGGCAGGCCTGCTCAATCCAATTAAGTACAAAGTAGTTTACTTTGTACTTGCAGCAACATAGTCCTCAATTCAGCATAATGAACAGTGCAGCGAGCTGATCTGAAACCCCTATTTATAACATGAGTTAATTCTTGTAAGACAACATCTAAAACAAGCTTAATACATGAAATGAAGCATTTTCAAATACATTTGACATTTAAAAGTAACCCAACAATGTAAACAGCCTTTGAAAAGGCCTTTTGACAGAAATTTTAGATCTAAAGTGGACTTCTAGTTAGTAAAAAACAAAAGCAACTCTAAACATAACTTTAATACAACTAAACCATTTTTATCATGATCAAATTAATATGTATGCGGGAACATCAATAGCAACCCAATAATTTATCTAAACAAATCTGTCAACTCTTTGGACCAAATTCTGTAATAATGGTGCAGCAAGTAACTATGAATAGTCAAAAATTGATCCTATGCTATTTCTGAGAATGTATCAGCTTAAGCAGACTTAAAATGTGAGTTGAAACATGCTCATATACAATAAAGCCTCAAATATCAACTAGTGACATGATCTGAGTTTCTAAAGGCTTTCGACAACAACTTTTAGATGGACAAGTGGAGATTCAGAAGGTCAGAAATTTGATTCAGCTTCTAGTCCAATCTCTTGCAAGCATATATAGATAATATATGAGGTATTACACATGTTTAATTCAAAAAATGCAAACCAGGAATCATCAAGATCAGATTTGACAAAAACATGAGTTTTGACAATGATTTTGAAGATAAATGATGAGGTTCAAATATCCAAAACCTACTGCAGCTCCAATACAAGTATGAATCTAGCTGGGACATGTGACATAGTATAAAATACACATGCTAAAGTCATTTCTAAGCCTTAACCTTATCAGAAGCATACTGAAAGTAAGCTTAGAGGCAAGACAACTACAGTTTTAGCCAAAAATGAGGTTACAAATGCAAATATGCAAAACATTTACTAGATGTTTGGACCTATGCAGCCTCCAAGGGATGTGTGGTAGTTGCTTGTAGCTCCCTGCACAAAAGCACACACCCAAAAGCCAAACAAAGCTTAATGAAGGCTGTTAGTGTAAATACCTCATGTGTATATTGAGGTGGCTTGCACATAACTATGGAATGACTTCAGAAGACATGAAATACTTCAGAAATCAATATGGAATAGCCAAACATAGACTTAAGAGTGAAATTACATAAATTCCCCTAAATGGGTTGTTTGAGTAATTAGATGGGAGTTTAGAACATCTTTGATTTAAATCCATTTACAAGTATAATATAGATGCTTAAAAAGAATATAAAACTTAGTTAACCACTGAAATCCATCCAAAGAAAACATATAATGTGAAATGACCATTCTGCCCTTGCTATAGAAATGTGGACAATATAAGGTATGAAATGAGCTTGTAATGCACACATTAAATCCTTTTGACATTAAACTAAGCAAACATGCTCATGGACCATCAAAAGTGCAGTCAGACATCACTTAAACCAACTTAATCAATCCATGCCATACATATCTAAATTGATCAATTTATAGCATTGTTGAATCTTAGCAACCACAGTCTGTCTCCAAATTTGTGACTTATCTGATTGCCCAAAATGAGTCATCCATGACTTAAGTAGTGAATTTTTTTTTCCATGACTAATATTTGAACCGGAAGCTCTAAAACAGTTTCATTCTCATTTTATAAGTTCTATGAGGTGTGTTTAAATGGTCATATAACTGTTTTCCTAGAAATTTCTTGCTTTGTGTTTTCAACCCAAATAATTAAGAATTAAGCAGTTGTCACATGTAATTGGTGAAGAAAAATAAAGAGCATTTGAGGGTATATATACATTGACTGTTGCAACCTATCCTACTTCAATTCATGAACTTAATAGCCAAACATATATATGATGCTTGATGGTGAAGAAACTTTAGCATTTAAAGTCATCACATGACAATATATTAGACTTAGATCTTTCCATCTGACTATTATGTAGAAATAACTCAAACATGGTTTCCATCTGACTATTATGTAGAAAGTTGCTATGCTTAGATCTTTTGAACTGAAATCAAAATGGAAATTCAACCAGGTGAACTTGGGTTATGCATCAAAATCAGGATAGCAGCAGATGCATGAGTAAAAACGGTAAAGAATAGCTGCAGATGAGTTCTATATTGAGGGCCAAGATTCAACTCACAATCATCCATAAGCTACCCATTCTTTCGTCTATGGGTAATTATATACATATCTGCCCGGCTTAAATCATCACAATCAGGTCTCTTTTTAGACTATTATCAAATAACATAAAAAACATTGAAAATCTCCTTCAAACAACATATAATACTGAAGTATGCTACATAGGAAATAAAATATTACCTCTTCATCACTCAACCGTGCGAAACTTTTTGATCCAGCGGTATGTGTAATGGGCTGCTTGGCGTGATTTGCCTTATTTGTAGAACTAGGCTTTTATAAAACAACATAAAAAGATATCAATGGTGGCAAAGTATAGATTCTCAAAAGTTATTCAACATTTTCTTCTTATAGGTCAGCGCTTTTTTTATTGACTAGAGAGTTGTTCCCACCGGATGTTTTTGAATATGTGACGTATTAATTTTAATTTGAAAAGAATTTGGGGCAATGTTCCAATTTCCAACCTCAACTTGGCTGGTCCCAGCTTTAGCAGTATATCAATGTTTTATAATGAAGTAAGTCATGATCCAATTCTTCAAAACAGAAGGTGCCATTCACTTGAAACCCCTCACATTCTCAAATTATTTTGTTCACTAGATCCAACACCTTTTTAGAATTTTGAAAAGCCTAATCAGAACACAAATGTAAAGTTAGAAGGTTAAAGATTATCATCCATTAAAATTCATCTTGAATCATGATGTTCAATCGTATATCTTTGACAAATTAAAATTAAAAATAACAGAGAACAAAAGAGCACGTTACGAAAACAAAATACATGTTTGACAAGAATATAATTGCCCCTCGACTGAGTTCCAAAAGTGAACTAGGAACCATCATTGATCTGGAAGGACTTGATCATCCCAATCTGCTAGACGTTCTTCATCAGTGTCAGTGGCCACTGTGAGGCCAAACTGCCTGCAATTATTTGACCAATAACCTTGTATATATATCTACTTTAAACTGTGAAACAAAAAGAAAAAAAAAGAATTTCCTTCTGTTTGCACATTATAACCATACCTTTAGGATGCCCTTTTCAACAACTAATCTCCCTGCTGCAGATTTGGCTTCGCTAGCCAAGAAGTCTAAGACTAGTTCCTTCCTTCCACAAATCACAGGCTCTTTAACCCTATGCTCAAAACTGGTTTGGCATAATCTTAAACTGCCAAATTTGAACAACTAGTTAATTTCAGGCAGTATTATTGAAAATTCACATTACTTTCTTTTCAAATGTTTAACAAATTTCATACTTTCCAGCACAAACATTGAATAATACATCCACTGAATTACTAAACTATACTAAAATTTAAGTGTGTTTAGTTTCACATTTTTATACATTTTTTTCTTTTCTCGATAAATAGCTTAGTGGTTCATTGTAGCGATTATAAGAGAAATATATATAAGAAGCTGTGAGCTCTAAGATAAAAACGGAACTTTAAAAAATTGAATAAGAGAGTGGAAGAAGATTTCAAGGCAAAAACTGAATCAACACAACTATAATAACAAATTTCAGAAAAAAAATAGATCTAAAATTCTAATTGTTAATAAATAATTGACCATTGAAATATGTAGGATAACATAATTAACTTTTATCAATTGTTTGAACAGTGCGTAGATATGTAATTGAGTTGAGAGAGAGGCCTGTGCACATTTCATGAGAGGCGATAGAGAAATGAAAGGGGCTACATGATGCCACTAAAATTTTGCTACTGCATCACTATGAAAGGAAAACCAAAGTTACTTGAGACTAATGGATTTGTGCCTGAACACCTTGTTAGCTTTATATTTAATAAAGTATATATGTATATGTATGTAGATATACTGTAAATATAATATTTGTTGCTTCAATTGAAGTTTTCATTTCAATAGTTCCAAACTCCTAATGCTTCAAATACTATACAAGATACAAACAACCATATACACTTGTATAATGTAACTTGTGTCAAACATCTATGTAACTTACTGACTATACAAGAAAATGAAGACAGAAAGAATAGAAGATCAAGAAAGCTCAAATTGAGGTACTGATATATGCAACATGGCTACTTGGGAATTCTTCCCTGAATTGCGAGTGCAATGTCAATAATTGCGAGTGCAATGTCAATGATTCCAATCAGCACAATGCAATAGCATACAATGGACATTGTTAGTTCTTGATATTGTGTGAAATGCTAGAAAAGGTTTAGAGAATTCTCATTTCTGGAGCCAGAAAGGAATGGGGCTCATAAAGGTTTATAAGAGGTTAGTTTAGGTGCTTATTAGAGGTTGACAAAGATTCTTAAGATTTCAAGGATTCAGTATTTTGGGTTCCCCTGCCTTTTTCCAAGGATTGTCTCATTTACAAGCATATATGGGCGACTATGTTCATGGCATCGAAACAAAATAGCAAGTTAAGAATGTCGCCAACCAAATCTATATAAATATTATAGTTACAGAACGAACAATGGAAATTGTGTTCCTCCCAAGGAGGCTGAATAACTCATGGGGCGACATGTTCCACCCAAGGAAGCTGAATAAATATTATAATTATAGAAAGGATTGTCTCATTTACAAGTATGAGGAGACATGTGTAATACCCCGCTCCAACACATGGTATGATATTGTCCGCTTTGGGCCTGAGCCCGCACGGTTTTGCTCTTGGGTTTTACCCCAAAAGGCCTCATACCATTTGAAGAGAACATACTACATATAAGCACATCCCCTTTTCTACACCCAGGCGATGTGGGATTGAGCACCTTGTACCCTGTCAGTGTGGTAGCTCAGCCCAGTGTCTGTCTATGCACCCGCCCACTCACACCCGTCCACAAGGGTTATTACAATCCACCCCCCTACGAGGCCCGACGCCCTCGTCGGCACACTTACTTCCGGTTGGGTTCAGGCTCTGATACCAACTGTAATACCCCGCTCCAACAGATGGTATGATATTGTCCGCTTTGGGCCTGAGTCCGCACGATTTTGCTCTTGGGTTTTACCCCAAAAGGCCTCATACCATTTGAAGAGAACATACTACATATAAGCACATCCCCTTTTCTACACCCAGGCGATGTGGGATTGAGCACCTTGTACCCTGTCAGTGTGGTAGCTCAGCCCAGTGTCTGTCTATGCACCCGCCCACTCACACCCATCCATAAGGGTTACTACAATCCACCCCCTACGATATTGTAGTAACCCTTGTAGACGGGTGTGAGTGGGCGGGTGCATAGACAAACACTGGGCTGAGCTACCACACTGACAGGGTACAAGGTGCTCAATCCCACATCGGTTGGGTGTGAAAAAGGGGATGTGCTTATATGTAGTATGTTCTCTTCAAATGGTATGAGGCCTTTTGGGGTAAACCCAATAGCAAAACCGTGCGGGCTCAGGCCCAAAGCGGACAATATCATACCCTGTGTTGGAGTGGGGTATTATAGTTGGTATCAGAGCCTGAACCCAGCCAGAAGTGTGCCGACGAGGACGTCGGGCCTCGTAGGGGGGTGGATTGTAGTAACCCTTGGGGACGGGTGTGAGTGGCCGGGTGCATAGACAGACACTGGGCTGAGCTACTACACTGACAGGGTACAAGGTGCTCAATCCCACATCGCCTGAGTGTGAAAAAGGGGATGTGCTTATATGTAGTATGTTCTCTTCAAATGGTATGAGGCCTTTTGGGGTAAACCCAATAGCAAAACCGTGCGGGCTCAGGCCTAAAACGGACAATATCATACCATGTGTTGGAGCGGGGTATTACAACATGTTCCTCCCAAGGAGGACGAATAGTGCTAAGAAGCTAAAACAATATCACACCTACGAATAGGCAAAGTGTACAACATTGCAAGAAATCAAAGAGCTTGTTTTCAAGAAAATATTTGCAAAATATAGAAGTGTTCTTTCATTTGATGGAACAAAGATATTATCTTGACATCACAAACAAGAAGTAAAGCTACCCAGAATCAAGTTGATTCACATCAACAACCTTTATAGCATCAAAATTCTCCTTCGTGGTCGCATATTCCCCTTGTAGACGTGTAGACAACTCCTCAACCTCAGCTATATCCTTCTGAATCCTCTCCATTCTAACAGGAAGTTGTTCCTTCGCCAACTTCATCTCGGCCAAATGCAACTGGTCATTAAGCCACGCGATCTCAATATTTGCTTCATTCAAGTCATCCATAGTAGATTTAATAAACTGAATTTCAGATGCTGAAACAGCTCCATGACGGAATTGACGTAGAATGAGAAGTATTTTACCCAGAGACTCAAAAACAAATTTCTTGCAGAAAAGAAACTTCTTCTCCAAACACTGAAACGTAGAATGAGAAGTATTTTACCCAGCTCCATGACGGATGCAAAAGGATGACTTCCTCAAGAATGGTTGCAAGTTCATTAATCATGGGTATTTATCGCCATATAACTGAATGGTTTTGAGTTGTTGTGTACTTGCTCCCTCGCCTTGACTTCGAGATGTTTCTTCATCAACTGCCTCTTGTGATCCCAGAGGACAAGTGTTGGTGTTTTCTTCTACAATTTGAAATTGACCACTTCTAACATTTCCGTCATGGGCCACTTGCTCATCTACAAGTTGGTCTCGAGTTAGTTCCTCAGCAGCAACCTCCTTGTTGAGGATTAACAGGCTCCTCGAGGGCCTCACCATAAATTCTAGGTTCTGACACTTGGATGTTTCGTCCATCAGTTCTAATGAAACAAACGAAGAAAAAACATGAAAAGATTAATCTTATTCTTGCAGTTTAAATTTACTGCAATATCACTAAAACTAATGGGTTCAATAGAATAAACACTAATTAAACTACAATAAGGCTGTGTTCGGCTACACGGAATTGGAGCCTTGGAATTAACAAAATTTTCTCTCATTCCAATTCCAAGGCTCCGATTCCGTGCAGCCAAACACACCCTAAGTATTCATATAATTCTAGGATCCTAGCTACTGGGTTCAATGCTAATTGCCATCTGTTAGACAAACTGACAAAATATATTCAGAGCTCCTCTCTAGTGTAGAAAGGTCACATAGTTGATCACATAAACAATTGAAAGTTACCAATCCAATAAAAATTGAAGTATAATACAAGGGGAATTATAGTGAATATGAACAATAGCACCTACTTTACAAACAATGTAACTAAATCAAACACTCCACAAACAATTTAACAAACGAAACACAAACCAGATAAAAAAAGAGAGAACTAAAAATTATTACTCGAGTGCATTCTGCTGGAGCTGAGGAACTGGCATAGGCCACCATGGGAACACAAAGGGAAAGACCATTGAATGCCAAAGTGTATTATCAGAGCCAACATAACATGCTTTTTTCAAAGTTCTGCTCTTCATGTTGCAGAGTATAAGTTGATCAAGAATATGTAGATATATAATATTTCCATCAATTGGATGAAGAGAGAGTCTTGATGAATCGTCCACCCAAGCGGCCATCCAGCAATCATCCGATTCCATCCTATTTAGATGAACCTTGTGCACCAAGGACCATTCAAGCCCATTACAGTCCTTGAGTTCCCAAATGCTAAGAGTGGGAACACTATATTGAATGAACCTGAGGTGTTCTCATCGCTCTCCTAAGCGATGTCCAAAGGCCTTCGGGAAGCATCAGGTTTGAGGTTCGACTCCCCTTAAGTGCAAACAATTCCTTGGGGCCAGCCTCCGCGGGTATACTCCGCGACTTACCCGGTCTGGGGTGGGGAGGTGCCCTTCCTAGGTCCTAGGGATTAGTCGAGGCAAAGCCTCGGGCACCCTAGTTATCAAAAAAAGAAAAAGAAAGTATGATGTAAATGTGTAACCAAAAAAAAAAATGATCAAATTTCTCCTATCAAATTTGCGTTTTCTAGAGAATAAAAATTATCTATTATCAAAGCAACCAACTATCTTGAAAAATTGTCTATCAATTAGCTTAATCACAACTAATATAAATCAAGAACATAGCATATGCTTCCATGAATTAACGTTATATTCTGTCAAATATATAAAAAGCACGCACATGCAAAAGAGCTGATCCTGTTGGATGCATGTCTTTATGTAGTGATACTGAGATGTCGAAGAGATGTCGAGGGGGGGAAATGAAAATTTCCTTGAGGAAAGGACGTCTCAAGACATGGACAGTGACTTATAGATATTGTATGAAGGCTTTGAAGAATCTGAGCATCAAAAAATGGAAACCACCTCAGATTTGAGCAATTGCTGATTCGAAGCCATCTGAGGCTGGGGGTGGAGAAGCAGAAGCAGCCTCCTCTTTCCGGGATGGACAACAAGGACTCCAGACTTTCACAATCTTCTATCGAAAGGCTTTGAAGAAGAATCTGGTTGGTCGTAGCGGCCAAGGTTCGGAGATTCACGCAACTCATGATATCAAGTGATCTGAGATTGGGTAAGTAGCCTCCTCTTTCTGGGAAGGACAAGGACTCCACAACATCGCAATTAAATATCCCTAGGTAACGGAGACCAGCGAAATTATTATTATTATTTTTTAGGCACCCCCAACCCCAAGTGGTAATAACATCCCAATCTTTGACCAATTGCTGATGCTTAACAGCTCAAGTGATGACATATTAATATTGTTAAACTCCTCCTCCTCCTCCTTTGAGAAGTACTCCAAATTCATGCAATTCCAAATACGAAGCCTCTCAAGGGCGGTGTGTAGGTGGGCCAGGACCTCAAAGATGAACATCCTTCAATATTTAAATGTTTAAGACTAGAGATGCCCTCTGGCAAGGACTTGAGCGCATCGCAATCCTCTATCCGAAGCTTTCTAAGCCTGGGTGGAACACCTCTCCTCCAAAACTTCTCAAGCTTCACACAGTTTTTTATTTTCAATTTCTGAAGATTAATGCAATCCACTTCTTCATCATCTAATTCATTTTCTCCAAAGGAAACAAGTTGGGGGCACCCTGAAACACTCAGTCTCCCTAGACAGATAAGATTCTTTTTCTTTACCACTTCCCCACCATTCTGCCACAAAGTCACTAGTTGGTTGCATTTCTTAATGACAAGACTTTCAAGTGCTCCCAGAGACGACTGCACCAATACTTCATCCAGTTGAGATAGTCCTATAATATTCTCAACTCTCAAGCTGGTTAGTGAGGTCAAATCAACCATATTTTTTAGCACCACATCTTGACACTCTTTCAAGTCTAATTTTTGAAGAGAAGGAAGCCTCAAAAGTGAAAACCTAACAAACTTTGGACAACCACTTATTATGAGCTCACGGAGGCAAGAAAATTGTCCTCCAGCATCTCCAACACCAATACAACAAGACCATTCTTTCCATGCCGGCATGTCTCGAATGCATAGCTCTTTGAGCATGACAAGCTGCCCAAGTGGTGGTAAAGATGTGCAATTTTTACACCCTTTTAGAGTCAGGTTCACCATTTTAGAGAACAATGGATCACCTATCTAACTTGAAAATTGCGTGCCCCCGTAGAACTTAATTGTAAGCTTTTTCAACTCTCCGTGAGGTTGTAGCTTGTCCAACACATCCAATTCAAGGTTTTCTTTTCGAAAATCATTGAATTCACTACACCATGCCAACTCTAATTCTTCAATGTCCTGCTTGGCCTTTAAATTTGCCTCATTTGTATCTCAAACATCTGTTACATTTTGCAACTCGGTAATAGAAATACTTCCTCGTAAAAGGCTTAGATTCCTCAACTCTTTTACTCTTAGCCCATTATTTTCGTCCACAATGAATTTTGACAATGTTTGCAAATTCGTCAGTCTACCGATTCCCGAAGACATCTCTCGTAATTCATTAGTATCGGTAATGTCAAGATGGCGCAAGTTAATTAAATTCCTAATGTTAGGAGACAATATACAAAGTTTTTTGCAACTGCGCAATAAAAGTGTTTGTAAATTTTAGAGAGTACTTACTGATTCTGGCAACTGGCTGATTGAAGTGCCAGATAAATTAAGATACCGCAAATGTTTCAAACCACCAGTTGAGTCTGGCAGCTTAGTTATTGCATAATCAGACAATGACAACACCCTTAAACATTGTAACTTTGGAAATAAATCAACCAAAACCTTGTTTGCCAAATACCCTTGTCTATTCCAGCCGGACAATATTGGTAGAAAAGTTCTCAAATGTTGCACTTTATAAAGAAGCCTAAACTTTTGAATGACTTCAAATTCTTGACAAATATATGAAAAGTGTTGAACTCGTTTAGGAATTTCAAATTGCTTATCACCTTCCAACTTATCCAGCCTAAAGCATATATCCCCAACGACATGTAGAGCTAGATCATTTAAAAGATCATGCATCACAAATCGTGATTTACTACCACTTGATTGTTGGAAAAATGACCTTGATAATAGATCCCTAAAACATTCATCGCCAAAATCTTCCATCCGCTTCTTTTCTTTTGATAGCTGCAAAAGACCTACCCCCATCCATAACAAAACTAGCTCATTTTAGCATGAACCCTATTCTTAGCAAAAGAATTATGCATATGAAAATCAGAATTAGAATGTCTCCTCCTTTTACAGCAATAGTGTTGACTATATCCATTCTTACCATAAAATGTACAATAAAGCACATTGGACACAACATTAGCATGCAAGGACTTAACATGAGGCTTAGGTTTGGGTTCTGACACATTCAAGTTCTTGGGCTTAACAAAAACAATTTTTCCCTTAGATGATGACCCAACAAAACCTAATCCAGTTTTATCTCCTACAGGCTTACCAACACTAATCATGTTATCAAGCTTAATCTGTCCAGACGTAAAAGCATTTAATTTCTCTTGTGATTTTCTCAATTCAAGTTCAAGAGAATAAATTCTAGCAATAAGAGAATCTAGCAGAAATAGCTTGACTTACCTCGCTTTCGAGAAACTTGACTTTGTCTTGAAAATTTAGAATTTCTGTTTTACTTTCTTCAGTCAACTTCACTTGATCTTCATTCTTTTTCTTCAAAGTCTATTTCTCAAATTTTTCTTGCTTCAGCTTCTCAGATTTTTTATTATAAGCTTCTAGCAATTTCTCAAAAAGTTCTGGCAGCTTATTTTCACATGGTTCTATGTCAGACTGATCAACTTCTGAATCATTAGACCCTACTTGACTGAGAGTAGTGTACACTTCTGTTTCACTTACATCAGAAACAGAATCATTAGCAGTATCATCATTCAATAAAGCAACAAAAGCAAAAGAATCATTCTCAACAGATGAATCACTATCAGAGTTAGAAGATTCAGACTCAGAAATAATAGCTTTCATGACTTTCTTGTTTGAACTTTTCTTTGCACTAAAACTATTTTCTTAGGACTTAGACATTGATTAGATGTATGACCTTTACCACCACATGTCCAACAAGTAAGTTCAGTCTCCCTAGAATCATCTTCTTTCTCTTTTTTTTCCTTATCTTTGGATGATGAGCTTTGATTCCAGAATTTAGAAGGATTTCCTTTTCTCGAATTTCTAACCTTTTCATATTCAAGAATCTTTCTAAATTTTCTAGTAAGGAGTGCAACATCATTATCTGAATCATATTCAAAACTTTCAATTTTTTCAACTTTAGATTTTGAAGAATTTGAAACATTTGACAAACTTGAAGACTTGGAAGTCTTTGAGGTTTTTAAAGCCAAATTTTTTGATTTCTGAAGTTTTGGATATTTCATCTCAAAATTTTGAATTGATCCAACTAACTCAGCTACCTCCATTGAATCTACATCTCTGCTCTCATCTAAGGCTTCCAACTTAGCTTGGAACCTATCAAGTAATGATTTCATGATTTTTCTAATAATCTGAAAAAATGAAATTTTCTCACCAAGGTTAGCACTACTTTGAACAATATCATTAAGTCTAGAATAAAAATCAGAAAACATCTCATCTTCATCCATTCTAATTATTTTAAATTTAGTGGCAAACATTTGTAACTTTGATGTCCTTACCTTTGTGGTACCCTCATGAGTTACTAGTAAAATATCCCATGCTTCTTTCAAAGTGGAACAAGGAGAAATTCTAGCAAATTCAGAAGGAACAACATAATTAAATATTGTATATAAACCCTTGTTGTTATTATTAGCATCTTCATGCTCAACATTAGACCATGTTATTTTATCCTTCTCTACAGTCACAGCATCACCATCACTAGTGGTAGTGGTAGGAATTTTATAACCATTCTCTACAGCCATCCAAACTCTATCTTCTTGAGATTTCAAAAAGGCTTTCATGCGAGACTTCTAGAAAGTATAATTTGAACCATCAAACAAAGGAGTTCGCTAAATCGATCCACCCTCTTTCATACTAAATTCCATGATAATTTTTGAAAACAAAAATAAAATTTGATTTTAAAAATACTTCGCAAGGAACTACTCACAAATTAGAGAACATTGCTCTGATACCAATTGTGAGTTGCGCGGTGCGGAAGCGGTTGCGAAATGTATTTTAGAACCTAGAGGGGGGTGAATAGGATCACTTGCTCGTTTACTTAATTTTTAATTAATTCAATTTTAAGTCCAATTAAAATTCTAAGCAATCCCACAAAGCAAGTAAATAAATAAAGTGCAAGAAAAGAAATAAATGCACCGAATATATGTGGAAACCCAAGGCAGAAAAAACCACGGAGGGAGGTGAAACGCCTCAGGAAACCAATCCACTATGATGAAGCAAAGTACAACAAACTCTGTCTCAGACTCACACCCCTCTTCACTCTGTCAAGAATCTGATGCAGAACACCTCAGACTTATGATTGCGACAACATGTCCAACTGCTGTAGACTTTCGGCTAACATCACGATCCTTACAGAAAGGTTACTGGAAGAACAAAAATACTCAGCAAGTATTCCGTTTCCTTCGTAGTGCGATCTAGTCACCTTTCTTCCTTAGCAAGCAAGCAAGTGAAGAACCATCAATCCAATGATCTGATCAGCAAATAGATTTGATGCAATCTCTGAGCAACTAATCAGAAGTAGAACACCATCCTAAATATCACTCGTGAAGTATGGATGTGTGTTCGTAAAAATAGATAGCCCTAATTATATTGTATATACTTTGTCTCTCTAAAAATATTTATTCTTCAAGCTTCTTTTTTAGGGAAAATATGGATACATATATGTAGGCAAGGAAGTTCTAATTCTATTTGGAAAAGAAGTTGAAAACCAAAATAGAACTCTCCTAGAAGTTTCAAACCCAATATGAATCAGAATTTCTATCAAAATCTATTTCCTATTTGGAACAGGCTAAGTAGGACCGGTGCAAAATAAATAGGACCGATGGGAGTTTGTAAAAACCTGCAGAAACTAAACTACCAAGAAAAGTTGGACTGATCCTAAATATTGGGGACCGGTCCTACTTTGAAAAACTCTTAATTTTTCATTAAAACCTAGTTTTCAAAATATGCTCGAAAATAAAAAGTGCAGAGTGTCCTCACCATACTTACCTGTATTATATGGTGTTCTAACTGATTTATCTGCATCCATACACTTGAATATCAGTTCTGTTGACCAAAAGGTTTTAACCTAAGGGCAATCCAGTAATTTTGATGATAACAAATCATTAATGATGTGAAACACTAACATCTAAATTGAGTGATGACTTAGGATAATTGTCACAATCAAAGAAAGCAT
This sequence comes from Cornus controversa, assembly GCA_026545225.1. Lineage (NCBI taxonomy): Eukaryota > Viridiplantae > Streptophyta > Magnoliopsida > Cornales > Cornaceae > Cornus > Cornus controversa. The sequence goes on from CM048845.1 coordinate 62,466,052, forward strand.
TCACATTGCGGAATAATCATGAAAGGAGACAATGACATGAGAGAAGCATTCTTTGATGAAGAAGGAAGTACCTCAAAGCATCAAAACATTAAAACATGGATGTTCAAAACATATTCATGATAAATGGCATAAGTTCATTCAAGAGTCAAAAAAGTCAAAATGGCATACAATAAATCATAAAGGCTAACCCCATAAACTCAAACTAACACATCATCATGCTTTTCTCCCCCTTTGGCAACATCAAAAAGAAGGGGTCGAACCAATGTCATGGGGCCAAAGAGCGAGGAGGAATGGACAAGAAATGTTGAATATCAGCTAGCTTGGCAGTGATGTCATGAAGTTGTTTCCTAGTGGCCTCCAAATCCTCTTGGTACTCAGTCCTGAATTGCACAAGATCATTGCTTAAGGTCTCCACTTTTTCTTCGGTCCTATGAGAAATGACAACCTGGTCATCCATCCGGGATATAAGTTGGCTCATCATTGAGGAGTGAGCATCCATAAGAAGTGGAGCATCCGTAGGCATAGACACAGAGTGCTCAGCCTCTTCCTGTTCTTCCTTATTTTCATCGGTTTCTTCTTCATCTTCACCAAGGACAAGAGCTTCACCTCTAGGACAATGCCAGTATCCATTGGCATCTTGCTCTATTTTTATGAGATGGAGGGTTGTGTGATTTAGAAATTCTCTCTGTCTAACAGTCCAAGATTCCTCCTCAGCAAGATCCACTTGGTGTGCCTCAAAGATTCGGGTAAGTGGCAAGGCATAGTAGCACTGAGTTGCCTTGGTTTTGCTCTCTATCATGTGGTGATAAATGATATGGGCAAGATCCAATTTTTTCCCATTGAGCAAGCACCAGATAATGAAGACTTCCATGCAAGTGATATCTAAACGACCACCAGACTTAGGCAAAATAGTGTATGTTATTATATTGTGCAGAAGTCTAGCCTCAAATGTCAATCTATTCGCATACAATCTCCCAATATTTGTGATAGACTGATCATTGCAAATTTTTCAGACAGCAGTGAGTGGATCAAAACCATTAACATATGCCCAGTTGTGTGTTTAAAAAAATTGAAAGTCTCCTTTGGAAATTCCTAGGTAAGTTCTTAGTTCAGATTTTGAAAAGGAGATTTTCTTCCCTTTGGCAAATGAGACTAACTCTGTAGAGTCTCTGTCTTCCTCCAAGTGAGCATAAAATATTCTAGCAAGCTTTGGGTAAGCAGGTTTGTGAAGAGAAACAAATATTCCCCACCCGATGGCATTGAACAAAGCATAGGTATTCAAATGATGTTTAGCACAAGTGGTAGGATTAACAATCTTACCTCTGGCCACATGCTTGTTGGTGAAATCCTTTTCGTATATTGCTTTGATTTTAGGGGATGTAAATAGCCTGAGATTAGGTGCCACAAGAGGAGTCGAGCTCTCGCCGGGATCATGTCTTCCTTTGGTGCGTCTCTCTTCTATTAGTCACACAGTTGAACGTTTTCTTGTGAATGAGCGTGGAGGCATGGTGAGATATAGGAGTGGAAAGGAGTGGGGAATGGAAGAATAAGGTTAAATGGAGGAGATCAAGTATGGATTACCTCATTCTCTTTTGCCATTCCAATTTCTCTCCTAATTTTACAGAAATGATCTTCTTGAAGAGGTTTCGTAAGAATATCGGCCAACTGGTTTTCAGTATTTATAAAAATGAGCTCAATATCACCCTTAGACACATGATCTCTCAAAAAGTGGTGTCTAATCTCAATGTGTTTGGTCTTAGAGTGCTGAATGGAATTTTTGGAAATACATATCGCACTTGTATTGTCACACCTGATAGGTATGTGATCAAGTATAAGTCCAAAGTCCTCAAGTTGTTGTTTAATGTAGAGCGTTTGTGCACAACAACTACCGACGGCCACATATTCGGCTTCCGCCGTTGATAATGCCACGGAATTTTGTTTCTTACTAGACCATGATATAAGAGAGTGTCCTAGGAAGTGACAAGTACCACTAGTGCTTTTTCTATCGATTGTGCATCCGACAAAATCAGCATCCGAATAACTTATGAGGTTAAAGGATGTAAACCTAGGAAACCAAAGTCCCAAATCAATTGTGCCACTCAAATATTTGAAGATTCATTTTACGGCACTTAGATGAGATTCTTTAGGACATGATTGAAATCTTGCACATAAGCAAACACTAAACATGATGTCCGGTCTACTTGCCATCAAGTAAAGAAGACTTCCAATCATTCCTCTATACTTCTTGATATCAACATCTTTTCTCTTTTCATCCTTATCAAGTTTAGAGGTGTTACTCATAGGTGTTTTTGCATATTTGGCATCCTCCAAGCCAAATTTCTTTAGCAAATCCTTAACATATTTGGATTGGCAAATAAATATACCATCCAATGATTGTTTGATTTGCAATCCTAAGAAGAAGTTAAGTTCACCCATCATGCTCACCTCAAACTCATTTTGCATAACTTCTCATTTGTTGATCCAAAAATTATATCATCAACATAAATTTGAATAATCAACAAATTTTCATCAATGGTTTTTGTAAAAAGTGTATTGTCAATTTTTCCTCTAACAAAACCATTTTTTAGTAGAAAACCACTAAGTCTTTCATACCAAGGTCTAGGAGTTTGCTTCAATCCATACAAGGCTTTTGATAATTTGAAAACATGGCTCAGAAGATCATGACTTTCAAATCCCGGAGGTTGTTCTACATAGACCTCTTCTTCTATGAAGCCATTCAAGAATGCACTTTTCACATCCATTTGAAATAACTTAAAGTTCTTATGTGAGGCATAGGCAAGGAGCATTCTAATTGCTTCTAATCTAGCTACCAGTGCAAAGGTTTCCTCATAATCAATTCCTTCTTCTTGGTTAAAACCTTGGGCAACAAGTCTAGCTTTATTTCTCACAATAATGTCCGATTCATCTTTCTTATTTCTGTACACCCACTTAGTGCCTATGATGGTTTGGTCCTTAGGTCTAGGAACTAACTTCCAAACTTGATTTCTTTCAAATTGACTAAGTTCTTCTTGCATAGCTATGATCCAAGACTCATCATTTTTGGCCTCAAGAAAATTCTTTGGCTCTATTTGAGACACAAAAGCCAAATGATTACACACATCTCTAAGTTGAGATCTTGTACCTACACCCATGGATGGATCACCTATAACTTGATCAAGAGGATGATTATGGATAATTCTCCAACTTCTAGGGAAGGCATCATTAGGATCACTTTGGGTGATCTCATCATTGACTTCCTTACTTAGAGGACTTTGTGAAGGCTCACATGTTTTGTCACTAATCTCTAGTTCATCAACACTTTTCTCAACATCAACAATTTCATCATCCACATTAATCTTAGGAGCACATGGAAGAGATTCATCAAATACTACATGAATAGATTCCTCAACTACTAGAGTCCTTTTGTTGAAAACCCTAAATGCCTTACTTCTTGTCAAATATCCTAGGAAAACACCCTCATCGGATTTAGCATCAAATTTTTCTAGGTTATCCTTGCCATTTAGCACAAAGCATTTACACCCAAACACTTTAAAATACCTAATATTGGGTTTCTTACCATTCCATAGCTCATAGGGTGTCTTATCAAACTTCTTTCAAATAATAACTCTATTTATGACATAGGAAGAAGTACTTACGGCTTTAGCCCAAAAATATCTAGGTAAATTGTGCTCATTGAGCATGGTCCTAGCCATTTCTTGAAGAGATCTATTCTTTCTTTCAACAACACCATTTTGTTGAGGAGTCCTAGGTGCCGAAAGATTGTGATCAAATCCATTTTCATCACAAAATCTTTCTAAGTCTTGGTTTTCAAATTCTCTACCTCTATCACTTCTAATGGTCTTAATTTTGTAGTCCTTTTCGTTTTGAACTTTTCTACAAAATTTGGCAAAGATTGCATGTGTCTCATTCTTGTGAGTAAGAAAGAAAACCTAACAAAGTCTAGTAAAATCATCAACAATCACAAATGCATAAAGCTTTCCACCTAGACTAGCAACTCTTTCCGGACCAAATAAATTCATGTGGAGTAGTTCTAAAGGTCTAGAGGTTGTGATGTCCTTTTTACTTTTAAAGGAGGATTTGACTTGCTTCCCTAATTGGCAAGCACTACAAGTCTTGTCTTTTATGAACTTAGCCTTTGGAAGGCCTTTGACTAAGTTTTTCTTGGACAATTTTGAAATCAAATCCATGCTAGCATGACCTAATCTTCTATGCCACAACCAACTATTATCACTAGAGGAAATAAAGCAAGTAACATTTTGATCAAACAATTCACAAAGAAGGATAATGTACAAGTTACCATGTCTACGAGCAATGAAAATTTGTAAACCATCTTTTTCAACAATGCAACTTCCCGATTTAAAGATAACATCAAAACCTTTATCACACAATTGACTAATGCTAAACAAGTTATGCTTTAATCCTTCTACAAGAAAAACATCATCAATAGAGGAAGAGGAAGAGGAAGATATACCTATAGTGCCAGCGCCCACAATTTTACCTTTTGAATTGTCTCCAAAAGAGACATTGCCTCCATCATAGGGTTTGAGGGAGATGAATTTAGAACGATCTCCTGTCATATGCTTTGAACATCCGCTATCAAGAAATCACTTGTCTTTGGAGATTGAAGAGGATTTCAAGCAAACCTACAAGACAAACTTAGATGATTTCTTTTGGTACCCAAATCATTTTAGGTCCTATTGGGTTAGCAATCATAGGAAATGTTTCTTTTGGAACCCAAATCATCTTAGTCAATTTTCTTCTTCTCAATGGACAAGCAAAGATCTTATCTCCCATTTTCCTACAAAAATTGCATACAAAGCTATTAAAGCTAAATTCAGATCTTTTGACAAAGAAGTGATTCAATGGTTTGAACTTGTCATTCTTGGAATAAGGCCTTTTGATCAAGGATTTTTGTTTGTCTTAAGAATTGTAGCCAATTCCTTCTTTGTCATAAACATCTCTTTGTCTACCAAGAAGAATAGTTAAATTATTTCTTCCTTTGATAAATTTTGCAAGAACATCCACTTGATCCTCAATAATTTTCTTCAAGTTATCAATTTCGGATTAAGAATCATTTGAAGAAAATATGTTTGAAGAAAAATTTTCTCTTTCACTTTTTAACAAAACATTTTCACTTTGGATTTTTGAAATAGATGAAGACAAGCATTCATTTTCTTTTCTCAAAGAATCATTTTCATTTTGAGCATTATAATTTTTTTGAGAAAAAGATAAGTTTTTTTCTTTAAGAGTGGAGTTCTTCAAAATTACTTTTTCTAGCTCACTATGCAAATCCTCAAAAGCACATTGCAATTCATCATATGAAATCAATGGAGAAGTTTCAAGGTTAGAATTTACCTCATCATCAATTGCCATAAGGCAAAGATTTGCAACCTCATTGCTTGTGTCGCATTCCGAATCGCTTGAGTCGGAATCATCCCATGTGGCTTTCATAGCAACTTTCTTACTTTTATCTTTTCTTGGCTTGCGACAATCTTTTAGAAAGTGTCTCAATTTGCCACAATTGTAGCAAGTAGGAGGTTCTTTTTTACTTGAATCTCCTTTTGGCTCATCTCTCTTGAAGGTTCTTCTCTTGGGGAAAGGTTCCCTTCTTAAAAACTTCTTGAATTTGTGAGCAATGAATGCCATGTCATCCTCATCATCACTAGACCCACTTTTATCAATTTCTTTCGAATCTTGGAGAGATGATTTCAATGCTAAGGTCTTCTTTGGATTAGCTATTTCTTGATGACTACCAACTTGAATCTCATGAGTCATAAGCGATCCCATAAGGTCTTCAAGACTCAAGGTGTCAAGATCCTTAGCTTCTTGAATAGTCATTGCCTTTGCATCCCAACTTATAGGAAGACACCATAGCACCTTTCTAACATTGTCGGAGTTAGAATAAGTTCTACCAAGATGAGACAAGCTATTAACAATATTAGTAAATCTAGTAAACATTTCATTAATAGATTCACTTGGAAGCATGCTAAAAAGCTCATATTCACGAATCAACATACTAATTTTGGTTGCTCTAACTTGCTTAGTGCCCTCATAGGTCACTTCTAATTTGTTCCAAATTTCTTTGGCCGTTTTACAATCCGAAATTCTATTGAATTCGGATTTTCTTAAGGCACAAAACAAATTAGTAATAGCTTTAGCATTAATTTGGATTAGCTTTCTATCACCATCGGTCCATTCTTCTTCATTCTTGGGAAGTTTTCCATTTTCAACATTTTTCATAGGAACTAAAGGCCCTTGACAAACAACTTCCCAAACTTGATAATCAATGGATTGGAGAAAGAATATCATTCTAGGTTTCCAATAATTATAGTCGGTGCCATCAAACGAAGGTGGCCTATTGTTTGATTGTCCTTCCATATGAGATGCACGTTGCATGTTTTCCATGATTGTGTTTGAATCTCTCTATCCCTAACCTTTTATATTGTGTTTGTTTAATTCCTTCATTATCTCATTATTCATTGCATATCTTTTTTAATTCTGGGATTTGATTTTATTGTTTGTCAAAGACCCTATTCACCCCCCCTCTAGGGTCATTTCTTGAGTAACAAGCTCGAAGTTGTCGACGATCGATACAAAGAATAATATGAAAATTACAACTCGATCAATCAGGTTTGATCACCGAAATATGCCAATTACAAATATATATGTCACACATCTACCTTACATAGCCTCGTTTTATATATATATATAACAGTTATAGTTTGGTAGGTAGTAGTTGTAAGAGTTAATGAGAACCATTTAAGGAAAACAATCCATTGAAACAGAAGAGAAGACCAATAGTCCAAACATTAGAAATCAAGTTTCAATACGTTCATACGTTAACTTCAAACCTACGTAATATCTCAAATTTATACAACAGATGGATCGTCTTCCATAAGAGCTTGTCGGTGAGTTGGCAAAACTTTTAGCTTCCTTATCTTTCAGAGACCTCTACCGATTTCACTTAAGGTTATTAATATTATACCATTCCTTTGTTTCGTTATTTTATATGCATGATATATACCCTTCCTTTCTCTGTGATCACTCGTGCTCCTAATAGCGTTCGTCGACTTTCATTCGAGTCGGTACACAATTTAAGTAACACATCCCCCACTTGGTTTCCCTTAGAAGCACAACTCAAGCGTGACTAGTTTAAATCGTGCCTTGGAGCACATAACTTAAAGGCTATGTTTATCATAGGGGTGGTACGCATAAGTTTCTTAATATGCTCATGTTTTGTGCATATATAGGATGTTTTTTTTCTCTATAATGATAGAAAACCATATCTGTTATCATCGTAGGAATTGTATTTCTGCCAAGGGTTACTCAATCTAGCTCTGCAACAACTGTATGCTACGTTGCCACACCATCCCCCTTCTTTATTTGCTACTGCAGTTTGTTTTATATTCAAAAATGCAGAGGAGAAGGAGATAGGAATATGACTGTTGGGATGCATAAGGAGAGAGATACTACTCTGCCCAGTTATAAAGACAAGCATCTCTCGCATGTTGGTGATTTTGAGTCATCGTTGGATAAATAACCAACGATTTCTTATCCATGTTCCCAACTGTTGTCCCCAAGGAAGCCATTTCACAATTTCTTAGGGTTGTGTCGATTTAGAATCAGTACATTGTGATGGTTGTGCTTGTGATTTAATAGTGACTGTATTGCAACGCTGGAACACAACCTTTACATTGATTTAGTATTTAGTTGTAAGTACATACACATTTTTGGTATATTGCTTTTGATATGTATTCTGTCCACTTTTAGTCTTATGAATGATTGGGATGTTTAATTTTATAATATGGGATGCAGTTTTAATATTACACTACTTTCTCACACTTTGAACACTGACAAATAGTAACTGTGAAAGGAATATTCTGATCAAGATCGTAGGAATATTGTGAAAGCAGACATTTCAAAAATAATTATTCTTAAATTTCTCCAAACCTGTGTAAATCAGTACAATACAAGAAATGGTTTAGATGCTATGAAGTACCACACGATGATACCACAAATTGCCAAAAAATATAATATATAGATTTGTTTAGAATATAATAGTCAAAATATTTATTATTTTTGTTAATTCAATCCACGTTATTAATTTAATTACTAATTTAGATATTACAGTTATATGTATATTGTTGGAAATATTCTGAGTTTGCTTTATATTGGTTAACTAATGATTGAAAATAGTATTTATAAATAAATGAAAATTATAGTTTACTTGTGAATTAAGAAGTGGTCATTTTGAATTTTTGTTGAAATATTAGTGATTTCCCGTTATAATTCATTATTTCATTGGGATAATATTTTAACAAATGACCACAATCAGTGACACCTACAGATAACTACAGATATACACAAGGCATGCGAGGACAATAAAGATCAGATATACAAGGCATACGAGGACAGTAAAGACTGACATTTTTGAAGTCATTAATTGAAACCTATTATTCATATATATAAATGTTATTCAATACATTTGTACAAGTGTGGTTGTATTTCATTTATGGTGAAAGTAGTTGTAGGACCTTTAATGCTATATATTAAAGATAGAAACAGATATATATTTGGTTACAATCCAATAGTCCCACCATTACAAATCAATTGTCAATCCCTCAGATTGTCTTCCCTTTGCCTTTTTCCTTCAACCAAACTCCCTCTTCAGGTTAGCTGAATGCCAAACATTGTATGCAATGGTGAAGGGTCACACACAGCGAGTGTGATAGAAGGGCTAAACATTGTATGTAATGGTGAAGCGTCACCACCACTTTTACAACCTACAACAATGTCACAGACCCAATGTCAACTCTGTACAAGGTATAAGGAGTTAACACAGGCGAGGAGTAATATAGTTGCGCAGTGTAGAAGACTTGGTATAGCAATTCCCAGATCACATCAACTTATAATGCTCCACTCAAAATCTGCTAAAATGGATTCGGTTATTCTTCAATTGCAACGCGAGATTCATCAATTACATGTGAGATGGAGGAAGACTGATCAAATTGCAAAGGCAACTCAAATATACGAAGATCCTAGTGAACATATTGCATCCATTTTGAGTGATCCGATTCTAAAATTAGATTCTGACTTGTCTAATTTTACAGACTCGGGAGATGATGACTTTGTAATCCCACCTCCGAGCTCTCATACGAGGAAAAAACTGAAATCCATGGTACATTCGACTTAATTTGTATGTTATTTGTAAATATTTTTGCCAAATTTTATATATATGACACTTGAACGTCCAAGTTTGATTTATATAGTTTGTAACTTAATTTATCATCATATATTCGTTATGATGCAAATGAGATGTTATTTATAATACAGTTTGTTACATGGTAAAACCAATTGGGATATTTACTATTATAAGATGGGATGCAAGTTGTTAATGCTCAATATAAGTTTAAAGCCTAAACAAAAGAAAGATATAAGAGCTTGTAGTTGATATTAAAGCAAGTAATGGTCAAATCAGTTTATGAGGTAATCTGCAAAAAAAATCTATCAGAATATTTAAATGAGATGTTCTCTTGAATTCAGTTTGACACGTATTCATTAAAATTGGGATGCTTAGAATATTCAAATGGGATGGCAGTTGTCAATACTCAATATAGGTTTAAACCCTAAACAAAAGAAATATATAAGAGTTAGTAGTTGAATCTCAGTGATATTAAAGCAACTAATGGTCAAATCAGTTTATGAGGTAATTTGTAAAAAAATCTATCAGAATATTTAAATGGGATGTTCTCTTGAATTCAGTTTGACACGTATTCATTAAAATTGGGATGTTTAGATTATTCAAATGGGATGGCAGTTGTCAATGCTCAATTTAATGCTCAATATAGGTTTAAACCCTAAACAAAAGAAAGATATAAGAATTAGTAGTTGATTCTCAATGATATTAAAGTAACTAATGGTCAAATCAGTTTATGAGGTAATCTACAAAAAAATCTATTAAAATATTTAAATGGGATGTTTTCTTTAATTCAATTTGACACTTATTCATTAAAATTGGAATGTTTAGAATATTCAAATGGGATGACAGTTGTCAATGCTCAATTTAATGATCAATATAGGTTTATACCCTAAACAAAATAAAGATATAAGAGTTGGTAGTTGAATCTCAGTGATATTAAAGTAACTAATGATCAAATCAGTTTATGAGGTAATTTACAAAAAAATCTATCATAATATTCAAATAGGATGTTCTCTTTAATTCAGTTTGACATGTGATCATAAACATTGGGATGTTTACTATTAGATGATGTGATGTAAGTTATTGAGACAATTTAATGCTTAATATAGGTTTCTGTTTAACCAACTAAATATATAAGAGTTACAGTACAAAAAGAGTTCATCTTATCCTATGATTACTATATTATTCTACTTCAACAAGGACCGTCTCCCCCAGGATCTGGTGACTCAAATTGTCTGTGGAGTAGCAGCAAATAGCTTGGAAGACCTAATGAGAATGAAACAATGGTTTGTATATTCATGATCAATTTTGTTACTTTCTTAACATGGATTTGGCTATTAATAGTATCTGTTCTACTGTCTGAGTTTGTTTATTTTTTATATTCTATTGAAAAGTCTAATATCAAATGATATTTTACAACAGTTGTAGGTCAATGTATTTACTAGGTTCAGAAGCTGAGACAATGAAAGAAATAAATTACCAGGACTTGTATGAGTTACACTATAGAAGAACTTGGGAAACAAGCGACAACCGATGGTACTTTTTCAATAGATGTATTGACTATCAAAATGTAGAGGCAATGTTTATTTATGGGATAGTACATTGAGCTAAATTCGAGTATGTATTTAGACAACTTTCTCTCAATTTTTATTAAATTTTTAATGCTCAATTGTAGGAGCTTATTTTTGCTGCTGACAACTACGCCTATAGTCTGGGAATCCTCCAACGAGGATATGAGGTGAATAATGTTAGTTGTGAATTCTCACTTGCCCTTGGTAAGCTATATGAGGATGATGCTTTCAAGGAAAATAGAATTCAAGGTCTTATCAACATTAAGAACAATCTTTCAAAGAATCAGTTTATCAAAAGTATTTAGAAGAAAATTATTCAAATCATAAACGCTGGGGGGGGGGGGGCGCTATCACTGACAACTTTATGCATAAATTCATGAATGCTACCCTATAGGAGGCCACATTGAGGAATTATAAACTATTCTTGTTGACGAGGACACTGTTGAGTGCGAGCTATGCCAATGTGATATCCATCTGTAGGTGGTGACTGGTAAATTATCAAAACAATGACTCATATAACAAATCGTATGATCGTGTAAGGTTTTATTCAAAGCAAAGTGGGGTATTAATGATTGTTTTACATTAAAACTTTGTTTAGGTGAGTTTGCTTATTTTATGTAAGCTTGTATAATATAATGTAAGTAATCTGCCTCTTCAGTTTACCATGATAAAACAAGTTTTTATTTGATGAAAATCGTACACTTCATCATACTTAATATTCAAACTCAATTCACTGCTCCAAATTAAAAGAGTCATAATCGAGTGTCATGCAAATTAGTCAAAAATTGTAACTTTCACAAAAGGACTATATAAGGTCAAAATGATTACTTTGGTAAGGTTTAAACCCTAAATCAAATAACATCACACTAGAGGACTCTATTTTTACATCATGTTAATTAGTACCACACAGATCAAGTTGTTAAATAATGACTCAATTTTTGAAGAGTCATTGATGAAATGGATGATTAACCTGGGACAATGGCATTTTGGACACTGGCGTGACAGTATTTTTTTTGACGTTGAGATCAAGTGTCTTTGATTATGAACATAGGAAAAATAATGTGTTGCCTGCTAATATGATATTTCACACTAAAAATAGTCAAACATTTAATAGAGTATGATGAAAATGAAATGTAAATTATTCACTTGTCAAATCAGGCGAGCGTGAACCTTCATGGGAAGAAGTATTTAAGAGTCTGACTGAAAACATGCTTAAATTGCCAATATTAGACTGCAATTGATTAAAGTGATCATTATACACCAATATAGTAATAGGCATAATAAATGTTCCATCAAGCAAATGCAATGGTATAACTTACGTCGTTCCTCAATGGAGTAATGTGTTCACCAAATAAGGGACTGAACGGTGAATCCCAATCCGTATTTGCAAAAGTGGGGGATGTCGTGTGAGATCCTGAATTTTTGTTTTTTTAATTAAATGTTTTATTATTTTTTTTATTATTTTATTTTATTAAAATGTTTTATTTTTATTATTTCATTTATGTGTTTAGGATATGTTAGGATGTTCGGGTTTCCAATTTCAAGTATTGGTTTGATCCCGAGCATTTTCAAAGTTAAAGAATAGTTCTACGGGATGGTGGGACATGAGGATATGTTAGTCTTTTCCAAAAAGATTTGGGACGATTTCGGCATTTCTTTTAAAGTGAAGGGTATTTTAGTAATTTCGTATTAAGGATGGCACCATCAAAAATTCTTTGAAAAAGAATGGCATTGTGGTAGTTTTAGAGTAAAATGGAGGGTAAAAGAGACTTTTTACTTGGGGGAGTCTAGAAGCTTCTAGAAGGGGTGGGAGATATAGATGTATATCTATAGGTTTTGAGTTATAAAAGTCAAAATTGTCTTCCTCTCTTCCCCATAAGTTCTGCCAGCCCTTTCTTTTTCCTCTCCATCTCTTATTTTGCTCTCTTTCTTCCTCCATTGAAGGTGCTTGAAGGCTAGGCTTGGTCCAAGGTTATTAGTGGTGGTTAGTGTTGGTGCTAGTGGCATGTAAGTGTTTTTTTCCACCACTTTTGTCCATCTTTTTCTTCTACTTCCTCTCTTCATCTTCTTTTTCAATTATTGAAGTTTGAAGGATGAGTGTGGTGTATGGTTTGTAGTATTGGAAGCTTTGGGACTTGAAGACTTCCATTCCTTTCCATTGATTTCTCCATTAAAGCTTTTGAAGAAAAGTTAGGGTTTCAAATTGAATTTCAAAATTCAATTTGGGGGTTTCTTCAATCCTTCTTGGATTTAAGGTAGGAATGAATTTAACTTCCTTTCCTAATGTTTTAAGACTTTAGGAAGTGTTAGGTTGAGATTCTAACATGAATTGCAAAATGTGTAAATTAAAGTTTACTTTATTTCATGAAAATTTGGGGCTTTTGTGTTTTGAGCATGCTAAATGTGTTTAGACCTTGGATTATGCCTATTAGCATTATTAGGGAGGTTTACCATTGAGACATGTATACCATTGGATCACTTGTGCTCTTAATTTGAAATTAAAGTACACTTTATTGCATGATAACTCTAGTGTTGTGTAAGAGCTAGAAGTTCTAAATTACTTTTATAGTAATTGTGTTAATGATTGTAAATTATGGAAGTCTTGGGTCATCCATTAGTGTCTTGGAATAAAAAGCTTAACTTTTGTTCAAGAAGAGTGTTTTGGGAAAAAGTGGTGAGATGTATTCTTTGTTTGCTAATGTGTATTCAAGCATCCTACATTTTACTTAATTAATGTGTAGGAATGCTAATGGATGAATTGGGTTTCATTTGACAACTTATGGACCATTAGGGGTATTTTGGTCATTCATGTGTACATTAGTTGAGAATGCATGTTAGGTGGTTATTTAAAGTGCCTAAGTGCTTGTATACGCCTTTTGAACATGTGGAGCATGATAGGTAACACTTAGGATAAATTATGAAATTTTGACAATACTTTAATGTTTGGAGCTAGGGCTCCACGGTGCAACATGGCTTTTGGCATGGAACTGGAATTGTTTAAATGCTTTAAATTATGCTTAGAATGTACTAGAGCATGATTTGGTGTTAATTTAATATATTTGATTTGAAAGTTCAAGTATGCTTGCTAGGTAGCATATAAATTGCCTAGATGTACTACTTTGGTTAAATTATGAATTTGGTTATGCTTTGATACTATATATATGCAAGCATTGAAATTAAAGGTTTAAAGCCCTATTGAAAAGGATTTGAAGGTTTAAAGCCCTATTGAAAAGAGACATTTACTCACACGAAATTTTGCTTAAGGAATGACTCATTGAAAGCTTGGTGCACATAGATGTAGAACCAATGCTATGAGGATAATTATTATGGACATTGTTATTACATTGTTCATATTGATCATTTTTTTTCATACTATTCATATCATGTGTGAGTTATGATTTTCGAGAAGTTTTAAATAGTCGGAATTGAAAATAGAGGCACAAAGATGCCTGGTGGTTGATAAGTCCACCTGACTGGCCAGTGGTTTCACGTCGACCTGCGAACTAGTAATCCAGAATGACGGAATGTACAGAAGGACTGTCTGAGGACTGCTCTGTTGATGCGTGTGTCACGACTATTTGAGTTACATGTGGTGTGTGTGTGTGTGTCATATGCACTGCATCTAAATAAGCATACTGTTCATTTCAAGTTTTACACTTTTAAATCATTATAAATAGGTTTATTATTCCGTTGTTATGGACGAGTTATGGCTTCATTGTTTATGGGCAGGTTATATTTCATGCTTATGTGTAAATGTATTTTAGTGAATACTTGTGAAGCATGTGGAAAGGGAAATAGGAACATGTTAGAAAGAACAACGTTGCGTGCATGTTCCCTTAGGAATTCTTACTTCAGTCTGAAATGTTTAGGGGGGGACAGTTGAGTCATTTCTACTGAGCCGTCGTTGCTCACCCTACAGATGTACCACATTTTTCAGGAAATAGGGACGGAAAGGATGTTGCTTGAGCTCCAGAAAGCTTGACGTGGCATTTTTCTTTTTTGGTGTTTTGTAGTTATACTTGCATGTAGTAGGTATAACTTGGATAACATGTATGTTACGTTATTCGGGGCCAGTCTGTTGGCTTAGTACTTCTGTACTTGTATGACATGTCATAATCAAAAGTTTTGTGATTTATCTTCTCTATTGAGCATGTTTATTGTATGCTAATTATAGTTAAGTTGTTTATCGCTTCCGCAGTGACGACTTTGATGTCGGCTCGGGGTCCGGGGTTCGGATCCTTTTCTATTCTTTTCTTATATTTCCTTTTAGTCGTAACTCGGATCTTTGAGATTCGAGACGTGACATGTCGCGTAATCCTCGCCGTCAATCCATGAAGAAAAATAATCAGATGAAATTTCACCTCCCTACATCATCAAGTAATCATTAGGATATATCTATAATCTAAAGACATAAAGTTAATGAATTACTCATAGATCATTCAAATAATGTAGTGGATTTCAAAGAGTTGCACAGAACATACATTGCTCAATATATATGAGGGGGTTGCTTTGGTACCAGTGCCACCTGCCAATTCGAATGGCCAGAGCCTACTGGATTTCTAAAGACAACAACAAATACATTACACTTGTTATATGCATGATTGTAATGATAACTCTATATTAGAGATTAATACTTAATATTGTCGTTTAGCAGCATTTGTCCTCTTTTCAACAATAGATTTTATCCTACGAAAGGGACTTTTACATCTGTCTTTAGTCTTTATTCCCCTAGCATTTACTCCAGTGCTATTTTGTACATTGTCGAGGACATTTATAGTAGGAGATGGTCGACTTGTTATTGCTTTATCGGTGAGACTTCGAATTCTACATTCTTGACCATTCTTTTCCCACATCATCGCATTTAGTAATAAATCATTGAAAGCTCCATCGTTCTCCAATGCAATGGAAGATATTTCGGTCAGAAGCCTACAGAGGATTCTGTACCATCGACTTACTTTAAGTTTGGGATCCTTTATAACATCACTGACAATAATTTGGTCGATGGTTCGGTCTCTAGAATTTCTACTCCATCTTTTTAATAAATATCGAGAAGGCAGTTCAGTGAGTAAAATTCATCTTTCATGACTTTTAAACAATGGCAGCACATAATACTCATCATTTCAAACTTTTCACAAGAATAATTTAATTGATTGTCCTTTGACTTTGTAACTTAGCATTCATTTTTTTCCCCATTACGGACTATTGCATAAACAAGTAGACCATTATTATCCATTTCTTCACTTTTGATATTAGTGCTGACACAAGCTACTAAGAATTCTTCTTGGAGCATCTGAAATATCCTCTTTGGATACGTGTTTACTGCTTGAACTAACATGTCAGAAGGTGTTGAAATTATAGGTAGTTTATTGAGCAAAGCATACGCAGCCTGAGTCTCCTTGTAACACTTGCTGTACAACAGCCTATCAAAGTGCTTGAAGAGTTTTGGAAGTGTGAGTTGTTTGGTTATGTAAGCCTTCAAACTAGCATTTATGATTTCACTTAACTGCGTTGTACGCATCCCCGCCGTCCAAGATTGTTTAACGTATGACCTGACCCATCTATGTCTCAAATCAAACAAGTTAGACATCCATTTGTTACCAACAACATTAAACTTTTGTTCCATTTATTTCCATTTCTCCAAAAATTCTTCCTACTCCTCAATGCAGAACATTAATATGGATATAACACTTTTAATGTCTCCTTCCTTTTTACACACTTAGCCAAGATGCTTTTGTGCATTTTGCATTAAGTGCCACGTACAAAGATGATGAGCAGTATTGGACATGACAGGCTTTAACGCCTTTGTCATTGCAGCATCCTGGTCAGTCAGAATTGTCTTAGGGGCTGGACAACCCATTGCTTTCAAGAAGCTGTCAACCAACTATGCAAATGATTCTGCCATCTCATCGTACATCAGAGCTGCTCCAAATAGTGCAGTCTCCCAGTGATGGTTTAAACCAACGAACAAAGCAAAAAGGCCTGTTGCCATGGGTTAGTTTGTACGTTGTGTCGAATGTTACGTCTCGGAAATGCCCATAGTCAATTATCATTCTCGGGTCTACCCAAAATATATTCGTAATCATTGCTTCATTATCTAATTGAACTGCATACAAGAATGACGGATCTTCACAACACTTGGTCTGAAAATAATTCAACAGCCAAGCCTTATCTGCAAATTCAAGCTCACTTTGTCTTCTGGTCCTTATATAATTTTGCACATCAAGTTTAGTATACACAAAGAAATCAAATTAAGATGCCTATGGGAGAAGAACCACCCAAAGCTTCTAAAGTATAGGGGCGGCCTTTTCTTACTGTCACTAAGGCCTAGTTCATGGAAGCAATGAAAGATTCAGCTAAGGTTATAATGCTTATTGTTATGAGTGAAGAGGCTAAAGAAGAGACACTCATTCCTGTTACATTGCAACCATTTTTGGAAGAATTTTGGGATTTGACCCCATATGGTTTATCGCCAATGCAAGATATTCAACATCACAAAAATATGGTGCTCGAAGCGAGTTTACCAAATTTGCAACATTATTGTACAAGTCCATGCGAGAATGAAGAGTTACTAAGGCAAATTAATGAATTGGTTCATATACCACGTTCAATGATATGTTGGATAAGGTGGTTGGTTTAAAAATATTTTGAAGATTGAATTGAGCGATTATCATCAAATTCATATTAGCCCTAGAGACGTGTGGAAAACCTCTTTCAATACAAAAGAGGGACATGTTTATGTTGTTGATATTCCTCAAACATGTCTATTTTTCCTACCTTTAATGTTGCTAATTTATTTGAGTATCATCCACTAGATGAACCAGTTTATTCGTAATCAAACTCGATCAAACTTGAGGATGAATTTTTCTGAAGTGGAGGGGTTTGATATAGGACAATAGTAGCTTAAAATATATAATATAGTGTGTGTGTATATATATATATATATATATATATATAGGGTTGGTATTAATTAAGGTGAGATATGTGGGTCTTCAACTATAAATGTGGAAGAAATAAATGAAATGGAGTCGGGTGTGTATCATATATATAGTTATATGTGTGTATGTGAGAAAAAGGTGTAAAGATGGCATAAGAAAGTGAGAGTAGATGTACATCTATATGTGTGTGTCAGGAGCAACAGTTTAAATTAGAGAAATGGACAAGGTAAAATGTGTCATCTTAAAATAGTAGCTTATAATATATATATATATATATATATATACATACTAGCATATTGCTCGTGCCTACGACACTATAAAAAAATTATTGGACTGAAATAGAAATTGATTTCATATAATCAACGTGTCAATAAACAAATGTTTACAAAACATCATTGATCACAATAGGATAATGGTAGGCATGGTATAAAAGAGAGAGATTAATCCCTAAAATATTCTTAATTACTGTTTTCTTAAGATTGAATTTGCCACCTCTGCAGTTCAAAAATGATACAAATTTCTACACCTTATCCTTTCAGAGCACCAACCTTTCTCTCTCTTTTTCTTTTCTTTTTCATCTTCTCTTTCCTCTCAATTTTTATAATAAAACGTATCTCACCTTGTGATTTGTTTGTTTTCTTTAATAACATCATTTTTATAATTTAACTTCCCAAAAAAGAATTAAGAAAAAATAAATGAAAAGGAATAAAGTGTTGTCTGATTTTTGTGGTTGCTTGCGTTTTACCACCATTATTGGTTTTTGTGCTGGTCACATAACAATGAGTATATAGTGAGATATATATGCACTAAACAATTAATAAACTGATGAGTATATAGTGATATATATACACACTAAACAATTAAAGCAATGAGTTGTATGAGACAACAATGATCTGTATCAGACAGCAAAAGGTACTTCGCTTCTCAAGAAATAATTTTGGGTAAATACCATTTACAACCCCTCAGTTTAGGCTATATCCCGACTAGACCCCCTCTTGTTTCAATAATCCCGACTACACCCCCTCAATTTTTGGGTCATGTATCGATTTGCCCCCTCCGGTAGTGTGACGTCAGCAACAAACGAAATCAGCACTAGAAAAGTGTATGAATGGTCTATTTTACCCTTCTCATGCATAAAATGACATATTTAACCTCATTAAGCAATGCTCAATTACAAAAATATCCTTAACTTATAAAACAAATGTATAGAAATGCACCCATCACTTTTATTATATATATATATACACTACACACTCTCTCTTTCTCTCTCTATGGTATACTATCTATACAATACGTTATATATTATATATATATTAGATATTATATATTATTTTATTATATTATATTATATTATTTATTTATTTATTCTTATATTATATATATATATATATATTATATTTACAAATATACTTAAAACTTTACTGTTAAACCTTCATCATCATTGAGCACACCTATGTCCACCATAGTCGAAGCTTCAAATTGGTTTCCATGGCCAACACACAAACCCATACACCAGAAGCTAAGATCTCACTTTCTCTCTCTAGGAATAAATCATTTATGATATTGATTGGTTCAAAGATCTAGTGAGAGGAAAAGACTGTAGATTGATCGACTGAGAGAGATTCCTTAGCCGTGACACTGGCAGTGGCCAATGCTTTTCCCTTTGCGAGGACTCGCCCGATCAACAGGAACTGTCGGTGATTGATCGGAGAAGAGCAAGGAATTAGTCGTCAGCCACAAACTGAAGGATTTGTTCGTCTTTTCACTGCTGTTCGACGATATAAGTTTAGAGAAAGTTACCAGCAACCGGTGACGACGCTACTGGGCAGCGTGCTAGCAGACATCGCTCGCTAAGGACGTTATCGGCGACCTTACAACAGCCATTATTAAGAAGAGTTCACGTCCATGGAGCTTTGCTCGGTGCTGGGTCTATTCAGTAGAGGCTCCCTTCTCAGTGGGATTTCATTTTTTCGGCGATGGTGCTCCGGCATGTGATGGTGGCCGATTGAGCTTGGTGGTGTGCTTTAGCAGTGGAAAGAGAGAAAGGAAGAGAAACAAAGAGGAAAGAGAGGGAGAGAGAGAGGGGCAACTCGGTCTTTTTAACATTATCAATTTTTATGAATAAAATTAAATATTTTTATCAGGGGTAAATTCATTAAATCATCAGAAATCGTTAGTTTAACTGACGGACATTAGTTAGAGGGGGGTGTAGTCGGGATTATTGAAACAAGAGGGGTCCAATCGAGATATAACCTAAACTGAGGGGGTGTAAATGGTATTTACCCAATAATTTTAAATTTTTTACAATATAAATGGGCCTAGTTTTTCTTTTTTCCACAAAAGTTAAACCTATATATTTGAAAAATGTGCACTCTCTCCCACACAAATGATATAGAGTGATAAATATAATACACTAAATAATTAAAACAATGATATATATATATATATATATTATTTTCTTTTTCTTTTTCTTCCACTTTCTCACTCTTCTCACCGTTGGAGATCATCATCTTCGTTCATCTTCTCTCGCCGGCTACTGCTGTCCTCATCAAGCTCCACCACTTTCCCTCTCTAATTGTGGGTCTTCTAATGGAGCTTCGGGTGGGTCTTTTTTGTGGCAGTGGTGGCTGACAGGCTGTGTTGGCATGCAACTCTAATTTGCCAGCTTCAACTTTAGCCCTGTCCAGCACTTAATTTATTGATGTTATCAGTGCATTTCCATAGCCTTTAGGTTGAACTCAAATTTGTATCTAGAAACAGAGCAAACATTCCTGTAATTACATACATAAAATGAATGTAATACCTGATTGAAAAATGATTTAAAATCCTAATCATTCTGGACATACCAAGGATGCCATTCATGGGTGTTCTAATTTCATGAGAAACGGTAGCAATAAACTGACATGAGCAATAAAAATAAAATTGCATAAAAAAATTTTTAGTTTGAATTTCTTATAACATTGACTAAATTTTGCTTTTTAGTAGCTGAATTAATAACCTAGTGAAAAAGGAAAGAACAAGAACTGCATGGAACCTAGGATTTGGTAACACCAGCAGCTTCTGCTCGGACTTTCAGTTCCAGCATTTCATGGAAATCATCCTCAACTTTGACAATGTGAATAACAACACCACTCACTTTATAGACTTTACGTTTCTTTTGTTGATTATAGAAAAGGAATGGTGTAGTGCCGATGATAAGACCCCAAGTTGTACTCTGCCCCCAAAGCACTACTGATACTCTCTTTATCTCTCTCTCTCTCATCACTCATCACTATATACATTACTTTTGTTCTCTTACTTTCCTCATACCCACCTCTCAGCCTTAGTTTTTCTCCAAATTTTCAGAAATAAATTCTCCAATTTCCATCCACATTTTCTTTAAAATTCATCGCAGTCTTTGCTTTCTACTACAAAGAAATGAAGACAATTACATCCAAATAAAAGCCCACTTCTGTGATTATTACTCTCCTTATGATATTATTATCATCAAACTTATCGCAGTCAACCTCTTAACTCATGGGTTGGATCCAAGTACCAGATCGAATGAACAATGTGTTTTGCCTGCGACAACCTATATAACCCATCTCCACCACCTCCATCTAATCCTCTGTCGTCGCCATCGACAGGCCCTTGAATTAAGTTATCAGTTGCTCTTGTTCACCTAAAATAGATGACCCAAACACCTCCTAATCAGCCTCTCTACTCCCCCAAAAATCCAGAAAAGTAAACTGACACATCCATGATCCAAATAACAACCACCCACATGCCAAAGATACCCCTGAATTAACCACTAATTCGCTCAACAACAACAATACACCAAAAAACCCCTCAGTTACATCGCCAAAAAAGTGTCTTAATTATCTTAACATCATTAAGAACAATAATAGACACACACAACACTCAACGACAGTTGTAATTCAATAACTAAAATGATGAGAACAGAGAATTCACTTGCCGAGAGATTGTAGGTATAGAAAATTGTTCAACTGGTTTCTGCCAAATAATTCAATGCACACACCCAAAAGTAATGAGTAAAACATTTTCAAAGAAAGAGAAAAGATATTGCGAGAGGTGGAGTCGAGGATTCCTTTCATTCATAATTTCATGAATATTTATACAAGTTGGAATTCAAATCCTTTTAGGACTTAAATTCCCTTATTTATAGCTAACTTTTCTCTTAAGGAGTTTGGATTCCTTTTCGAGTTGTAAGTCTGTATTTGATTTGGGCTTTCCAGCCTTGGGATGGGGTGACTTGGCCCTTTGTAACTGTCGACCCAGCCTTTTTGGTCTTTCTGCTGATACATGGGCTCAAGTCGATGTGGGCCTGGTCTATTTTCTATACCAGTTCAGCCTATTGGACCGAATGATAATTTCACCCCTACACATTGCCCCTAATTCCCTTCGGTTATGAAATTCATCATAATGGAGGGAATTTGTTTGGGTTCTATCATGATTTCTTTATTTGCATCAAGGTTCCTCATTTGTTTTCGCATAGCACGTAAGTATCTCCTTCATGTTTCCTCTTTGTATTTTGTTATCATACTTGTCATTTTTAGCCACAAATCTTCTGCAACTGCCTGACTTGCTTCCCAGATTCATTTTCCTTGACTTTCTTAGTGTCGATTTGTCTCTTCAGATTAGTTTTCGTCCGTTCTCTTTCATCTCCTTTTTCTTTTGAAAATGTCTTCTAGTGATAGTGACCGTACTTTTTCTGACAATCCAGAAATTGCCATGTCCAGTTCCTCTCACCCTGTTACGGAGACTATTTCTTCTACTGGGGTGGCTGGAGAAATGGTCACATCTAATCAGGGTGTGGTTGTTGCTTTGGTGACAAGGTAGTTGGTTGACCTTGATAGGGTCAGAAAAGAATGCAGAATTCCTAGTGAGGTCACCATAGAGGGTTACCCCTTGGACTTTGATTATTGTACTAGTGAAGGAGTTAAGGATGAAGAAGTCCTTTTATCGATTTCCCATCTGAAAACCTTCAAATTTCCCCTTTATCCTCTTTTCATCTTTGCTCTATACAAACTAAAGCTTGCACCGCTCCACTTAAACCCTATTTTTTTTTGAATTATTTCTTGCATGCTCTCCTTGAACTGCCTTCACAAGCTTGATTTGAACCTGAACGATCTTCTGTTCTGCTATTCTCTTCATTAGGTCAGATCAGAAGACAATAGTTACCATCTGTTCCCCGTTAGTAAAAATAAAAAATTATGTTACGATACTCCCACTTCTAACAAGTTATGGAAAAAAAACTGGTTCTTATGAAGGGGCTTAGAATGTCAGAGTAGCCCAAAAATTCCCTATCCCTCTTGCTTTTGGCAATGCTGTGATTCTACAGTCTTTTATTTCTGGCAAGTTTTCAGGATTTATTCTCCCTTTTGAAAGGAGTTTACATGCTTTGTGATCTTGCTGTGTTTTATTTATTTATTTTGCAGATGAACGGATCACTTATTTAAAGGAAAAGGTCTGGATCCTTCGCCCTTCAGTGAATAAATACGTATCTCACAGGCAACTTCAAGCTAACATCAGTGGTGCTCACATTGCGTCTTCTCATCTGTATCCAGTTTTGGACTCAGAGATGGAATTATTAGAACCCAAAACTAGGAGGGGTTCTTTTGGTTCTGCGAATGGGAGGACTGTGAAAAGGCACAAAGGCAAATCCGTTGTTCCTTCTTCACCATAGAAGAGGGTCTCTTCTGGTGTTGCTCCGGTTTCCAAGCACCAGAAGCTAATGACGAGTGCTATGAAGGGCCAGAGTTCTTTCGCTCTAACCTTAACTAGTGTTTTCAGTGACATAGCTGATGACTCATTCGTCGGATCTTCTGATCAAAGATTCCAGACTTGAAGAAGTGTCATGGTTCTTTTTTAATGGTGGGGGACTGTGCTGCCCTTGATCACGAAGTGATGGGGGCTCTTGCCCGTAGGATCAGGCTTCCCAGGGATAAACTCCACCAGTAAGAAGCCAATAGAGATGAGCTTCTTGCCAATGCACCTCTTCATGCCATCAAGGTTTGTCCCACCCCATTCTTCATTTGTTTATCCTTTCTGATATCTCCATCTTTAATTTGATCTATTTTCTGTGGTATAGGGTGCATACATGACCATCTCCCTTTGCAAGCCTCTGGAGGTTGAACATCTGAACGGATACAAGGCTGAAAGCCTTGAGGGGAAGGTAAAATTCCTAACCAAGTCCCTTGCTAAAAAGTAAATGACGATTGGTTATTTTAAATAGAGGGCACTAGAAGCTGAGGAGAATGTTGCTGGGCTTGAGGCCATGCATCAGGTTTGCAAGGCTGGGGGCCTTGAGATGTATAAGAGATTTTTGAAAATCCCAGCCTTGAAGCTTACTGATGGCTTTCGCTATAGCTTTGAGCAAGGAGAAAAATCCAAAGCTGAATGGGACTATGCTGGTCCGGATGAGTTTGATGCCGAACAAGCCATTGACTTATTCGGCGATTACATTATTCCCCCTTCTGGTGAAATCGACCGCCAGTTCACAAATTTTTTGAAGAGTTCAAGCTCTATTCCCTGTTCTACTGCCATCCTTGAACAGCCCCTTCTGCCTCTCTGGTTGCTGCCCCAGCTGCCCCCACTTCTGTTGATCAAACTCTTGCAGAGGTGCCGCCCCCAGCTAAATAAGTCACTCTAATTGTGGATTCTTTTGATCAGGAATTCAGCAAAGAAGATGGGGCGGCTCCTCAGGGTTGATTTCTTCGTTCTATTTTGTTTTTTTTTTTTTATAATGCTCGGAGTGAGCTTTTTCTTCAAGGGTAGACTTGTACCCCTCATTCTGTAATGAACATTTTTTTTTTAGTAATACAAGTTTTTGCTTTAAGTCTTAATATACAGATTGACACCTCTGCCTCTGACAAATGCTTGTGTTGACAACTGCTTTAGCTAGATGGGTTTGATTTCCTCCCTTGGATTGGGAAGATCTTTTTTTTCCTTTTTACCTTAGGGATGCTGGCGATCAGCAATTGGTTGTTTAACAAACTCAACAGGGGACAAACTCAAATGATCAGCATGGGACGTTGTTCTCTTTTGTGGCAGACTGCCCTGAATGGGCCCATGGCCTTTCGGTCGTTCAGGTCTAATCTTGATTTGGGCCAAGGGCCTTTTTCTATTTTAAGCGATCAGTCGTTTAAACCTTAGTTTTAATAAGCAATGGGTCGTTTAGACCTTAACTTGATTTGGGCTTATGACCTCGTTTTTTTAAGCGATCGGTTATTTAGACCTTAGCTTCAATAAGCGATTCGTCGTTTAAGACCTTAGCTTGATTTGGGCCTATGGCTTTTTTTTTATTAAGAATTCAGTCATTTAGACCTTAGCTTCAATAAGTAATTGGTCATTTAAGACTTTAGCTTCAATAAGCGATCGGTCGTTTAATACCTGAGCTTGATTTGAGCCTATGGCCTCTTTTTATTAAACGATCTGTTGTTTAGACCTTAGCTTCAATAAACGATCATTCGTTTATGACCTTAGCTTCAATAAGCGATCGGTCGTTTAAGACCTTAGCTTGATTTGGGCCTATGACCACTTTTTATTAAGCGGTCGGTCATTTAGACCATAGTTTCAATAAGCGATCAGTCATTTAAGACCTTAGCTTCAATAAACGATCGGTCGTTTAAGAGCATAGCTTGATTTGGGCCTATGGCCTCTTTTTATTAAGCGGTCGATCGTTTAGACCTTAGCTTCAATAAGCGATGGTTTGTTTAAGACCTTAGCTTGACTTGGGCTTATGGCCTCTTTTTATTAAATGGTCGATCGTTTAAGACATCAGCTTGATTCGGGAAAGTTGATCACTCTTGCTGGCCTAAAAGCGGGTGTAGGCATGTTACGACGCATCTTTTTTCTGCGCCGTACCATGTCCACGCCGTGCACTTAAGGGCTTTTATTTCCTTTTTTATATGCTAGAAGATAAGGACTTTTATTCGATGTGGAATTTTGTTCGTACATATTTTTATAATGACCAACTTAAAAATGGCTCTCATTAGATTTGGGGCCCGTCATAAGGAAGGTGTATTCCATTCCATAAAAGATAGTGGAGCTGAATTGCCCCTATTTAAATTTCAAACTTTCTTTATATTATAAATTTCTCGTTATTCCTTGAAGAAAATTGGGAATTATACTTACAAAATATGTCATGGTGGCCTTAAAGGCTAAAACACCCTTGAAATAAAGGCAAAAATAGGGCAAGGCATTGTCGTTGTGTATTTTAAACTTACACAGCAACCATGCCTTGCCACGACTGTAGGACTTCCATTCTACACTTTATTTAGTATGAAGTACGAAGTCGTTTGTTCAATGTGGGACCATGTCCTCTCTCCTTTTGGCAGTGATGCACCTTCTTTTAAAGATATACTCTTTATTAATTTCTTCCATATTTCTTTGAGAATCAAAAGATAGTCTGTCAAAAAGGAAAAATGTAATTTAAATATGCTGGAATTTACACATAATACCTTTTTAAATGGGTTGCACTCCAAGGTTTGCAAATTGCTTCTGCATCGCTAACTTTGCAAAGCCTGTATGCGCCCTTCCCAATCAATTCAGTGACTTCGTACGAGCCTTCCCACTTTGTTGTGAATTTCTAGAATTTTGTTCCTTTGTGTTATCGGTGACTTTTCGTAGCACCCAGACCCCAAGGCTGAACGCTCGATGTCTCACCTTTTTGTCATAGCTATTCTTGACCATTCTTTGGTAGGAAACGAGTCTTATTTGGGTTGCCTCCCTCTTCATTTCTAGGAGGTCCAGATTTCATTCCAGCAATTGATCATTCTGCCCCCTCTACAGTACCTTTGTTTAGATGGTTGGAGCTAACAGCTCGGTCGGTATTTTCTCCTTATACCCATACACTAGACATAACAGACTCTAGCCAGTTGGACGCCTTGGAGTTGTTCAATATGTCTAGAGAACTTTAGGTAGCTCTTTCAGCTACTGATGTGGCTAAACTTGATTGCAATGGTAAGCTTATTTTTGCCCTTTTTCAAAATATAATTTAACCACTCGCAAGAGCACGAATCTTTGTAGATACAGTTCTATTTAGAGGGTAACGATCCCACGAGGACTAGTTGTTAATTGTCTTGGAGAAAGATTAATTCCACTTAATTCTAAAAACAAGGTTTTGAGTTTGGTTTTAAAACTATTGCATGAAATGTAATAACACTAAATTTAAAGAGTGAAAAGTTGGGAGAGAGAACTAGGGGTGGTGTCCACCACTAGCCATTCACATGTCCATAAATGTAGCAAGCCTGGGATTCATAAAATTAAATGTCTAACAATGTCATTAGGCTTGTGACCTCAATGACATATCAAAAGATTAATGTGTGTGCAAACCTATCATAATCCATCTTCAACAAGCATAGTTCTTCAACCTAACTAATTACCTTACTCTCTAAGTGAACCTAAATGCATCCAAACTACCTTATCTTGGCATGGTTTATACAAGCAAGAACAACACATTCAATGTAAGTACCATTACTTAGCCATCATTTGCATTTCTTGTGGAATATGCAAATGTTGTGCATTCACATGAAAGATTCTACTCTAAGACAAGAATAAAATCAACATCAAATGAATATATAAAAGAAATGTATAAGTGTACATTGTCACTAGACTAAATAATCAACATTTAAATACAAATCCCAACTAATGCTACAAAAATGAACAAGTTTACATGGCTAGGGGTTTCACCCACACCCTAGTAGAGAAGTTAGTTGCTCATGGCAGCCTTGCACTCTTCCATTGATGGAGAAAATGAAGCTTCAAGGTCTGGTTTTGCTTCCTCTTCCCCTCTCCCAAAAGTCTCAATGTATGTATATGTGTATATGAGAGAAAATGGCTTCTTTTGTGCTTTATGGCTCTCTTTTCATCCTTGGGGCCCACCATATATATATATCAACTATATCACAAATGTCTCCATGTGTCTTGTTCAAGTCAGAAAATCCCTCCAAGTCGTGCAAAAAGGGGGATTTTGTTACAAGTGGGAGAGCAGGTGAGCAAGTGGGCAAGTGGGTCTGCAGAATCTCGATCAATCGAAATTGGAATCTCGATTGATCGAGATTTCAATCAATCAAAATCCAAGTCTCGATCAATCGAGATCTCGATTGATCGAGATCAACATCTCGATTGATCGAGATGCCTTAGCTTTATTTCTACATTCTTCTCTTCAACTGCAAATGGCCTCACACATTGCTCCTTCTGGTACAAAACCTGCAATACATCAAAAATACAAAAATACCGTAAACGTACCTTGGTAAACATAATAACGGGACTAACATATGCAATAAAGAGGGTTCAAATACATAGTATTGAACACTTATCAGCTACCTACCCTTACGATCTTTTAGCTTCTTTCAGACGCACTCGAAGATGGTCTAATTAGTTATCTCTACTTGGCTGTTGCCCTATGGGTATGATCTGGCATAGAACTTCTAGTTAATCCTATATTTCTTGAAGAACTTATTTATTGGCTAGTTATCGAAGTTTGTGGCATTATCCATGATAATGGATTCTGGCAACCTAAACCGGCAGACGATATTATTCCTGATTAAGTTCTTGACCTGAACATGAGTGGTTGTCGCATACGCCTCTGCCTCAACCCACTTCATGAAATAGTGTGTGGCTAGGAGTACGTATTTTTTGTTATTGACAGCCATCGGGAGAGGCCCTACTTGATCTATCCCCCATTTTTGGAATGGTCAGGGACAGGCCATGGTTGTCAAGTCTTTTAGGGGCTAGTGTGGTATACTGGCATTCTGTTGGCATTTATCACACTTTCTAGCATGCTCTTCGGCTTCTCTTGCCATGTATGGCCAAAAATATCCTTCGGTAAGAACTTTATGGGCCAATGATCGTCCCCCTAAGTGATTTCCACACACACCTCCATGGATCCTAGAGAGTATCTCCCTTGCTTCTACCAGGGCCACACATCTCAAGTACAGCCCTGAGAATGACCTTCTGTAGAGGTGTACACCGATCATGAAGTATCTGGTAGAGTTCATTCTAACTCTTCTCGCCTCTTTTTTTGAGTCCGATAATACCCCGTCAATGAGGTAGGCTTTGATGGGATCCATCCAACTGGGTTGATTCTATATAACCAGCACCCCTTATTGGGTATATGTGCTAGGTTCTTGTAAGGACTCGATTGGATCCATTCTGATCATATATGGCTGAGCCACCGAGGATGAACATGCAAGCTTATCGGCATTCAAGTTCAGGTCTCTTGAGACTTGAGAGATTTTGAATTGATCGAACCTCTTAAGCAGCTTTTCCACCAGAGTTTTGTAGGCTTTCATTCAATCATCTTTCGGTAAGTAGTTTCCATTGACCTGTTTCACGATTAGTTGAGAATCACTAAAAACTTGCAAGTTCTTTACCTGAAGTGTTTGTGCCAATCTCAATCCTACTAAGAGGGCCTCATACTCAGCTTCATTGTTTGATGCAGGAAATTCTAGGTGGATTGCCTGTTGTAGGGTTGTTCTATCTGGGGTCTAGATTTCCACACCAACACCTGACCCTGTTTGTGTTGACGACCCATCGATGAAGAACATCCATTCAGGATGAGAAGGAAGCTCTGTCTCTTCATCACTTTTAAGCTCGCACTCTAGCAAGAGATCTGCAACTGCCTGTCCATTTATGGCAGTTCGTGGTTTGTAGGTTATTTTATAGACGCCTAGCTCTATTGCCCATTTGGCTACTCTTCTCGACTGATCAAGCTTATGAAAAATCGCTCTGATCGGGAATTTAGTTGGGACAACGATCGGGTGAGCCTCGAAGTAATGCCTGGGCTTCCTCTTTGCCTAAACTAGGGCTAGTACAACCTTTTCCATTTTTAAGTATCTTTGTTCTGCCTCAGTCATGGTCTTGCTTGAGTAGAACACCGGGCACTACTTTTTGTCAAAGTCTCTTATCAAGATGGTGTTGGTGGTCGTTCAGGATACTGCGAGATACAAGTATAAAGACTCTCTAGTATCATGTGCCGAGAGCATTGGCAGTTAGATTAAATACTGTTTCAGCTTTGCCAAGGCTTCATTTTGTTCAGCCCCCATACTTCCTTTCCTTTTGATCGGATGGCATCGAAGAAGGGCTAACATTTATCCGACAATCGAGAGATGAATCTACTCAAAGCAGCAATGCGTCCTATCAGGATCTGAACGTCTCTGTGAGTCTTCTGCTCCTTGTTTTGGAGAAGGTCCTTCACTTGAACTGGGCTCGCCTCTATCCCTGTTTGATTCATAATGTGCCCTAGGAACTGTCTTGAGGAAACACCGAAGGTACACTTTGACGAGTTCAATCTCATGTTATGGTTTCTCAGGATGTTAAATACTTCCTGTAGGTGCTCCAGTTGGTCTTCCCTCTTGGGGCTTTTCAACACTATGTCATCTATATACGCCTTAGTCGTTCGGCCCATCAAGTTTTTGAAGAATTTGTTGATCAGCTGCTGGTAAGTTGCTCCTGCATTATTGAGTCCAAATGGCATTACCTTGTAACAGTGGGTTCCCTTTTCAGAAATAATGGAAGTCTTATCTTGATCACCTGGATTCATTGTGATCTGGTTGTATCTTGAGTATGTGTTAAGGAATGTTAACTACTTGTACCCGATTATGGTATCGACCATCTGATCGATCTTTGGCAAAGGGAAACTATTTTTAGGGCAGGCCTTATTTAGATTTGTAAAATTTATACAGACCTGCCACTTGCCATTCTTTTTCTGGACCACTACCACATTCGATAGCCAGTCTGGGAACTGAACTTCCCTGATGAACCCTGCTTGTAAGAGCTGATCCATTTCTAAAGTGCTGATTTGATTCTTTTCTGGGGCAAACCGTCTCTGCTTCTACTTGATAGGGGGAAGCTGGGATTGACATTGAGCACATGGCATGACTCTTAGGGGTCTATGCCAGGCATGTCCATGTGGTCCTAGGCAAAAATGTCGACATTCTTTCTCAGCAGCTGTATCAACTGCACTTTGTCTGTTCAGCATAAAGAAGTCCCTAAATTTGTGGGATCTTTGCCAGGGATAATCTCTACCTCCTTGAGCGGCTCCTCAGTGGACTTTCTCTTTCCCGTTCTTGAAGAATGCCCTTCGGCAGAAAGCTCTGTGACTGCTATTTGGTAGGTCCTTCCTGTACCACTTTCCCTTTCAGCGTAAGGGCGTAACGCTTTTTGGTAGCAACCTAATCTCTTATGATATCAACTGTGTCTCTTCCATTCGGCACGATGCACCTCATAAGTTGGTGCAGCGTTAAAGGGACTCCTTGCATCCTATGTATCTAGCTTATTCCCATTATCATGTTATATAAAGAGTTGAAGTCCACAATGATAAAGGCCTCAGTCAGTGTTCTTGAAACTACAGTAACTGGGAGCTCCACCACCCCTACCGGAGTAACTTGCTTACCATCGAAGCCTACTAAAGTCTCAGTGTAAGGCCTAACACGTTCTGGTTCTAGACCCATCTGCTGGAAAGCAGACAACGTCAGAACATTGGTGTTACTCCCTGCGTCAACCAATACCCTTTTTATCTCATAATTGGAGATGATGAGGCTAATCACAAGTGGATCTTCGTGAGGCTTTTGGATCCTGCTCATGTCCTTATCCATGAAGGTGATCGGCGTACTGGCTAAACGATCATGTACTGAGTGAACTACTTCAATTCTCTAGAATTTTTGGGCACTCCTGAGATTCGATCGCCTTTCGGACTCGCTCTTTTGGTTTGAGGCTAGTCGACCATGAATTGCATTAATTACCTGGACCGGAATGGGATTGAGCTACTTGTTTGCTTTTTGTTGGGGCTTATCAAAAGTTTTCTTTTGTTTTTCCCGAATGACGTACTCTGACAAACCCTCTTTAGCGATCAGGACTTCGACCTACTGCCTTAGGCTCTGGCACTCATTGGTGGTGTGGCTGAATTCATTGTGGAAGGAACAGTGTTTATTCTTGTCCCTCTACTCTAGTGGTTGTTTGATATCGGGAGGGAAGCAAAAAATTCCTTTGCCCTTGTTTTCATATAGAGTCTGGCCAGAGATACTTTTATAGGGGTGACCTTCTCTTCAACCTTCTACTTTTTCACGACCTCTGGAGTAGATGAGGGAGGCGCCCGAGGTGACTTTGCCTTGGCCACTTGGTTTTTAGTTTGTTATGCCACAAAGATCAAGGTCGATCGTTGCCTTCTGGCTGCCTCATCCTCATCTATCCTTACGTATTTTTGGGCTCAAGAATTCAATTTGCCCATATCCTTCGGAGCATTCTTTATTAAGGATCGATGGAACCCTTCTTCCGGGGAGACTGTTATCTTAAAAGCTTCCACCGCATTGGTCTAATTGCATTAATCTATCATGGACAACTCCAAGTTAAAAAGGGTTAGGAAAGATTTCAACGTCTCCCCTTTGGTTTGTCTCATGGTGAACAGTGAGAAGATCGTCCTTTTACATTCCTGGTTTCCTGCATACTGAGCTATAAACAGATCGCACAATTTATCAAAGTTTGGTATAGAACAGGGTTGTTGTTGCTTGAACCAAAATAGCGCTAACCCAGCCAGGCTGGATGGGAAGATTTTGCACATGAGTGCATCATTTTCGACGTTAAGTGTCATTTTTTATTGGTACTGGTAAATATGCTCTACGGGGTCCATTTTTCCATCGAAGG
Organism: Cornus controversa; assembly: GCA_026545225.1. Classification (NCBI taxonomy): domain Eukaryota; kingdom Viridiplantae; phylum Streptophyta; class Magnoliopsida; order Cornales; family Cornaceae; genus Cornus; species Cornus controversa. The sequence continues at coordinate 62,498,424 of CM048845.1, forward strand.
TAGTGAACGTCGGTAGGGTGAATCTCCTCAGCTTTTCAGTTCTGACTATATTCTCGGTGAAGGGGACTCGGTCAATCTGGTGGTGGCAAACGATCAGTTAGCTGGATAGCATGATCGGTCGTCCTTTAGCACGTCAATCTCCCATTGCATCTGGATCCTCCATTCCGGGAGAGGTTGTGGGGGATCGACCTGATCCTCACTGGGCTGGTTGGGGTGAGGCTGTCTGTTAACGGACCAGTTGTGGTGTGAGGCGCTCAACGAATGGTTGCTCGAGCCAGCCCCTTCGTTCCGTTGTCGCCCAGGGTTTCTTATGCATTCGATGCGTTCCACCCTAATCTGTGATCTGTTGACGTAGGGCATCATTCAATTTGGTTAGCTGTTGAACGCTAAGGCACGCCAGCGAGGTTGTACGGGTGGTGCCCTCCTTTGGTTCTTGGGGGGTCGACCCAACTCTGCCGCATCATAGGTATTTCTTCTCGTATCCACCATGATCGAAAATTTTTCGAGTTCTAGAAAATGACTGAACGCTTCCCATAGATGGCACCAAAGTGTAGGTACATAAAATTTTTCAACTGGTTACTGCCAAACAATTCAATGCACACACCCAAAAGTAGTGAACACAACGTTTTCAGAGAAAGAGAAATGATATTGCGAGAGGTGGATTCGAGGATCCCTTTTGTTCATAATTTCATGAATATTTATACAAGTTAGAATTCAAATCCTTTTAGGACTTGAATTCCCTTATTTATAGCTAAGTTTTCTCTTAAGGAGTTTGGATTCCTTTTTAAGTTGCAGGTCTGCATTTAATTTGGGCTTTCTAGCCCTGGGACAAGGCGACTTGGCCCTTTATAATTATCGACCCAGCCTTTTTGGGCTTTCTACTGATACATGGGCTCAAGCCGATGTGGGCCTGGTCCCTTTCTGTACCAGTTCAGCCCATTGGACCGAGTGATAATTTCACCCCTACAGAGATTCAGTGGTGGGGTTTGATCCAAAGGCATGTAGGTGGTAGTGTGGTTAGTGTGCGAAGATCGCCAGTGAAATGGAGAGAGAGAGAGAGTAGCATGAAGAGGAAAGACAATATCAGGGATAGCCAAAAAAGTGAAAAACAAAAACAACAGATTAAGTACACGCTTTTGTTTATCAACTTTCTTTACTTTCCTCCACTTTCTCATAAACCACACAATGGATTAAGTATAAGCTTTTTGAGTGAATTTCACTTACATCAAATTCTACCGATCTCTTCTCCTCTCCATCCAAACCTGGATATTGCAGAGCTCTACTTCCACTCTCCACAGCCGTAACTAAAACATTCCAAATGCAATCAATTTTAATAACAAATCAAATAGGTCAAGCCTCAAATCACAATAGTTATGACAACGATTAAGATTCTAGAATCGAAACTCACCTTTACTATAGGAGATCTTAAGCAACCACTCGATCACCTTCCAATCGACGTGACTGTCATTGACGGCGAGCACATGGAGGTTCTGTCATCGACGATAATCCTTTTCCTCTTCCTCCTCCTCCTCTGCCTCCGCCACCACTTCCACTTGACTGGGCCTCGTTGACGGTGATGTTGCGACCATCGAGGTTCTGACAATTCATCCCCTCGATTGCGATGACGGTGGTGATGAGTACCACCGCCGGTTCGGGCGGAGGAAGGTGGGAACTTGGCTTCGGCCAAATCATGGAAAGAGAGATGGTTTCGGGCTCTTGCTTGGTGGTGGCGGTGTTTTTGTATGGATGCCAAATCATGGAGAGAGAGATTGAGAAAGTGTGTGATATAAAAGATGAGAGAGAAAAAAAATAAACAAAATAATGAGTGAGAGAGTGTGATATAGGTTTAAATTTGAATTTAAGTGGGAGTGAATGATAATCGTTATATCGTAGATAGAGAGAGTAATGTTAGACTATAGATAGGCATAGATATTTTGACCCGTAAGATTATTTTTTATTGACCGTTAAATGATAAAAAAAATTCAAACGCAAAGCTCAAATGTAACATAGATATATCATTATCTCTCTTCTCTCTCACTACACAAAGAAAAGAAAAGCTGATAATCTTCTAGGGATCGCCAAAAATTCTTAACTTTCCTTTTTCTTCTCTCAAAACTTTTTTAGTTTTTACTAAAGCTACCCTCTCTCCTTACTCTCTCTCTCTCTAAATTTTCATTTCCCAATTCTACCCCTGTCAAAAGTAAAATTCCATTACTTTTTGGAAGGATAGTGAAGTTTGGGAGAATAGAGTGATGTGTTTACACGTACAAATGTCAAGAAATGAATGGTGATGGAGATGCTACCCTGTGGTGGTGGACAGAAATCGTCTCCAATTAGGCTGCGCGCATTTCCTCTCCATTTGGCTCAAAAATGGTGTAGTTTTGGTGGATGGTAAAAAAAAGTTATAACTTGAGCCTGGTAAATACAGAAGATGTATTTGAACATTTATATAGTATAATCTTCAAAGCAATTACCAAAAATACCCCGAAGATTAAATATTGTAAAATTATAAAGAAAATACCTAAAATACCCCAGCCCCCCAAGCATTAAATGTGCCCACGTACCTGGATGAGACACATGAAATGACCGAATTGTTCAAAAATCTCCCCCCAAATTTTTAGCTTTATTCGCAAAACCCATAATCTAAAAGATGCAAAACCCATAATCTAAAAGACTAACCATTGCCATCTTCCTAAAATTTCCTAAAAAGGGTATTAGAAGTCGTAAAGGTTTTCATTCCAATTTTAATGTGAAATTAAATTGGTTAGTTAACTTTCTCTCTCATTACTTTCTCTCTCTGTGAATGCATTCCAACTTGAACGTGAAATTAATTTGGTTAGTTCACTTTCTCTATTAATGCATTTATGGATTTTCATTTATTGATATGAATTTATTTAGTTTGTTTCCATTATGGTGTACTATTGAATGTATTTGACAGGTTCATTCATGTTAAAAAAAATTGTGAACAAAACAGATGAAATTTCCTTTTATTTATATTCTCCACTACATTACAGATGCATTAATTTTTGAAATTTTGTATTGTATAAATTTACTCTTATTCATGTATTATTTACTCATGAATTGACACCTAAAACTGTCCAAAATAAAATTCATAATGAAATAAATTACTATGTTAGCCCTAAGTTAGTTATTGGCACAAGGTGTGAGAAAATTAGGAAATTTATTTTACTTAAATCGGATGTGTTAACTAACTCAGTCATTTACATTCAATCTGAATTTTTTTTATTCGTAATGAAATAAATTCAAAATTTATGCAATCAGTCATTGACCCACGTCATTGGGAATTGTAATGATATAATTCAAAATTTTTCTTTATTTACTCATTTACACTAAAAATGTGAAATTGGGAATTTTAGTGACATAAAATGGGATGTTACCTTTACTTGAGAAAATTGAGAAATTTATTTGACTAAAATGGGATGTTAGCCTTAACTAACTCGGTCATTTACCTGCAATCCAAAATTTTTTGATTTGTAATGAAATAAATTGTGAATTTATGCTAAATCAGTCATTGACTCACGTTAGTGAGAAATTGAGAATTGCAATGATAGAATTTGGGATTTTCCTTTACTCAATCATTGACACTGAAAATATGAAATTGGGAATTTTAGTGAGATAAAATGGGATGCTACCTTTACTTCAGCGATTAATCTTTTGAATCAAATATGATCGGGTGGTTACTCTACATTATTGTTTTATTGTTTGTCATTCAATACTAATCAGGCCTAAGTTATCTATTATAAACCCTGGACATTGCATATATTTCTTCAACATTTATGGCATAAACTCCACACGTCTCACCTTACACACACACACACACACAGTTGCGTGAAGTGCGAAAAAGAAAAAAATATCTTTGTTGAATGCTCTTCTAAAATATTTGTTTTCTAAGATTAAGAGAATTAGGCTATGTGTTAAGGACTATTTATCAAAGCAAGAACTTTATCAACTCATGCCCTCAACTTTAGGAACTGATGAGGAAGATTGAGAGGTAACCAGCAGACACATAAGATAGGGGTAATGAGGTGATGATAAGGAGGGCGATTCAAATTCAAAGAGTGTAGTCGTGTTGTTAGTGGGGCTTGTTTCACATTGGATCCGAACAAGGAAGGACTTAAACATATAAAGGTAGGTATGCATCACTGCCTAATAGATTAGATTTTTTGATTAGAGGGTAAGCGCCTGACCCGTTACATCAGTTATTCAAATTCAAACAATGGAAATTCCAGAACAAAAATACCTCCTATAAAAACATGTCTTTTTCATTTCTGGTAAAACTTTCCATCTACTCCTAGATTGTCTCTATTAAACTCTTATTTTTTATTTTTTTATTGCCAATAAGGTTGTATTAATATTAGTAGAGTCTCTCCATGAACCTATCTATCCTTACGGACAAGAAAGTACTGATTTTTTATTTGGGTTCAATAACTTGATAGAGAAGCACAAAATAGCAGTAAAAGTGAAAATTTTGTTAGAGTATTGGACAAGATTTTTATATCATCAGGTTTATTATTTTTTAACTTAATTTATTTTGTACTTTTATTATTATTTTTATCATAAAAATCATATATTTAGTTTGTGGCCATTTTTATTTATATTATTGATTATGTCTAATAGAAAATATGAATCACGATATTAGAAAACTTAAAAAAAGAGTAAAATAGATAAAAATAATTCAATCCAAAAAAAGAGCTCATGATAAATTTGTTAAACTAATAATCAAAATCTAAAAAAAAAAAAATTAGATAAAAAATTAACAATAAACAATCAAGTCATCTAATTAACAACTTTGCATCTCAAAAAAATAAGAAGAATAATTTTTAAATAAAAATTATTAACTATTATTTGATATTAATATTTTAAACATAAAGCACTTTCTAGTTTTTAGCCTAAGTGCCCGCTTACTCTGCAGGAACGAACATATAGTAAGTTTAAGTTAGCATGGCATTAGATATCAGACTGAAATGGCAGCACACACCTCATTGCACACACGTGTCACATTTTTATTTCTATCATTCTATTTTTTTCCTTTCCTTCAATTGTTAATATAATATATTTGAGAATTGTTTAATCAAACATTTTATATATATATATATATATATATATATATATATAATAGGGAACTGATATTGGCGCTCCACCAATATCCTTTAGCGTTTCACTCTTATATTTTCTTAAAACAAAATTATATTAAATCATATACTGTTAATACCATAATCATATATTAAATCTTATATTATTAATACCATAATTGCCCTTTTAAGTTAGGACTCTAATCTAATTAGTTTTTTACCTTTTCTAGATTTCTAATTGTTTCACGCTTTATCTCACATTCTTATACTTGACATATTGTATTTTACTTACCAAAATTGTAATTTATTTTACACGAGTTGTATCTATAAAATAAGACAAATTAAATATTAGATGCATGCAATTAATCAAACAAAACATGAAGGAATGAAAAAAAAAAAAAGCAAAGGATGAATAACATCCTATCAATTTTATTTTTTTTGTTGGAATTTTGCCGCAAAGATTCCTTAGTTAAATTATGAGAATTTACAATTAAAAAAGGATTCTAGTGAGTCACATATTTTTCTTTCCATTTCTTAATTTCTAAAAGTTCCCTTCTAAAATCAAAAGCTTTCCATAGCTTCCTTAAAGAACTATATATACATCATAAGTTCTATTTAAGTAAAAGTAAATTTTTCTTTGATTTTTAATTTAATTAAATATTTTTATTCATTGATATAAATTTTACTTCCAACTCAAATACATTTTAATCTAATCAAATAAATTTTATTATCCTAATCACATACATTTGATCAATACACTCTTAGTCATTATATTAAATCATATACTTTTCACTTCTATTTAATAATAACCCCTTCTTCCTCTTTGATCTAGACATAAATTGCGTCTATTATTCTCAACATAGCATCTGAATGGATAAAATTAAATTCTAAAATAAAAATCATAGACTGATTCAGTAAGAAGAAATAATATTTTCATAGAAAACTCAAAAGATATATTACGAAGAAAAGTAGAACAAAAAAAGAAACAAGAAAAAAAAATCACATTACCATGGGCATTAGAATGGTTGAGTAATTCAAAGATTTCTAAAATTTCTTCAATACTAGTCTTAACAATTTTAATAACTTCCTTTAAAGTTAAGTCACACATAATTTTCATTTCTAAGTTAATCTTCTTATTTTTTAGTTATAGAGAGAGAGAGAGATGGGAAGGAACATGAGAGAAGTTGTATTTTGGTGCCAAGAATCATTACCTTATCGGATAAGGGCAATTATGGTATTAGAAATATAAGAATCAAACATGGTTTATCATAAAGTTTTTTTTGTAATTTTTTTTAAAAAAAGATAAGAATAAAACGCTAGAGAATATTAGTAGAGCTCTAATATCAACCCCCATATAATATTATATGAAAAACATCCAGTCAAGTAAATGTCACCCCCAAGAGCAACTCCTAGAGCATCGCCAATGCCTTGTTTGGAGATGCAAAGTTGCAATATGAGGTCCAACACTTAGCCAAAATAACGGGTCCACATTTTCTTAGCTTAGTGCATAGGAGAATTTAGAGAACCGTCTAGCGAAGCCAAAGCCACAAAAAGCGTAACTTTTTTTTTAATCAAAATCGTCTCTCTATATGTGTGCATAGACACACACACACACACACACACACATATATATATATATATACTTATATATTTGTTGTATTTTTTTCACTTAAACTTGTATAACTTTTACTACAAATTGAATTTTTTGATGAAAATATTTTTGTTAAATATAAAATTTCGAGAGCTTCAATTTGAGTAGCACTTAGGCTATGTTCTGACTTAATTTTTTTAAAAAAAGATTTATTAAAATATTATTATTTTTGAGTAGCCAAATCTGGAGAAGCTGCGACGGAGCAAAAATATGAAAATCTGATATGATGATGTGGTTAACTAAAATGATGAGGTGGTTAGCTAAAATGATGACGTGACTGCACAAAATTTAAATCTGGTGATGCAAATTTAGAGATGTTGCAGGAGATGCTCTAAACATCTTATCAAGCAATTAGCTTTTCAAATCCAATGGTACAAAGTTGGAAAGAGACCTGAAACACTATTATCCAAGAGAGAGAAAAAGGCTGCCAACTATATTAAATATATTAAATTTGAAGACAGCAGGCAAACATCGCTTGCAAACTTGTAAAGTTCATTTAGAAAAATCTGACACAATACATTTTATGGCAATTGATTATTGGCCAGTACACATATGAGGTGGTGGTTACCAGACCACCTAAGAGCATCAGCAATGGGTTCGCTAGAGCCCATTCTAGCGACCCAATTGCTACTGTAATCCAACAATGGCTTGGCCAAAAAAGTGGGCCAGGCCATTGCTTAGCTAAGTGGTTCACCCAATCCAGCGAACCACTTAGCCAACCCTATTCATGTGAGCTCGTTTTAATGCGGGCCCATATTTTAGAAAGAAAAAAAACCACTAAGCCAACCCTATTCATGTGAGCTGGCTTTAATGCGGGCCCATATTATTTTAAAAAAATTCACTTATCGAAACGACGTCGTTTCGATAAGTAGTTTTTAAAAAAAATACTCATCGCTTTGTTAGGGATACGCATGTCCTGCAACGGTCATATGACCGTTGCACGTCCAAACAGGCCCTAAGGGCCTGTTGGTTGCCCAGAATCTATTTTTTTGACTTTTTTAGCTTATTTTTTTTCTAAAAATTTTGAGCTCTACCAAAGAGCTGTTAAGGCATTATTTGGCAAAGCCAAATAGTGCCTAAAACAGCTTTTTTGGCTTTAAAAAAAAATTTATTGAGTTAATTTTTTTATCCCTATAAATACACCACCCCTACATTCACTAATTTCACAACTAAAAATTCATATTTTCTCCTCATTAAGTCTAGAATTATTTTTTTTCTTCTTAATCTTAGTTAATTTTTTTTTACAAGTTCCAATTTCATGGATCCAACACCACCAAATCTCAACTTTAATCCTTTATCAAATAATAATTTTTTATCATTTGATGGCTCTTATCAATATTATGGTGGCAATTCTCAATTTCCATCTAATCAAGCAGCCGCATTTTATTCACCAGTATTGCCTCAAAGTAGTAATGTCAGACCTTCCCGAAAGCAACTGGTTCCTCGAATGCCTAATTGGTCCAACGAAGAAGATTTGGCTCTATGCAATGCGTGGCTGGAAGTTAGCAATGATTTGGTTATTGGTGCAGACCAAGCGAAGTTGACGTTATGAAAAAAAATTCTCATTGAATTTCAAGTATAACTTGGTGGTCCGACTGTCCGAGGTGATGGAGGTTTGGCAAATCATTGGTCCACCATCTAAGGAAAAATTAACAAATGGTCTGGATGCTTGCTCACAATTGAAAATAATCAGACCAGTGACTTCAACAATCATGATATGGTAAGTTCATAATTTTAATTAATTTCTTTACTTTATCGTATTTAATAAGTAATTATTTTAAATAATTCGGTTCTAATTATTGTGTAATTATTTAAAGCAGATTACAGCAGCTCAACATCTATATAAATCCACTATGAATGAGGAATTTAAACTCCATGCTTGTTGGAATATTTTGAAGGACTCTCCAAAATGGCATGCATATTGTCTTGATCAAGGAAAAAACAAATCTAAAATTGCGCGCACGAAGAAGAGGAGTACTAGAATCAACATCAATGAGCCTGTTGCTCACTCAAACCCATCAAGTCCATTAAGTAATGCAGCGTACGAGGGTATTCTTTCTGAAGGATCACCACAATTCGTCATAAATGAATATTCACCCGATATTGCTGAATCTCAACCATTAGAGCGACCAGCAGGACATAAGACAACAAAGCTGAGCCGAAATGAGAAGAAACAGCCAGAATATGAGATCACACACTCATCATTTGAGGTCAGTTTCCAGCAAGCAACATCCAAACTTGACTCCCCAAACAAATCTTATTATGGAGACAAAGTTGAAGCAGATGGAAAGACAACGGGAGAGAGAACTACATGAAGAAAAAAAATCTGAGAAGAGGAGTTGATGCTAAAATATCCAAATTCAACGACAATGGAAGTACAGAAAGCATGGCTTATCCGAAAACAACAGCAGATATATAAGCGAATGTGTGCAGAAGCAGATGAGAATTTGCGCAGTTCATAGGCCTTGTTTAATCCATAATAGATATTGCATCGTTTTAAGTTATGTTTTTTTATCCATTATGGATATTGTATCGTTTTAATTTTTTTTTAATCCATTACGGATATTGTATCGTTTTAACTTATGTTATGTTATTTTTTAATCCATTATGAATATTGTGTCGTGAAAAAGACAATTTCAGAATCAAAATTTTATTACATAATATTTTATAACATCTTACAAACATAAAAATATAACATAACTTGAAATGCCCAAAACATAAAATGATAACAGAACTTAAAGAAAGGAGTGCATAAAAATTCAACATAACTTAAAGAAATGAGTACATAAAAAACCAACATAACTTAAAAAATGGAGTACATAAAAAACCAACATAACTTAAAAAGATAGGAGTACATAAAAAATCAACATAACTTAAAGATAGAAGTACATAAAAAAAAACATCACTTAAAGATTTTCATATGAATGACCAATCTGATTCCACATCTATTATATCAGATCCTTCCTCAATTGCGTATTTGTCTCTCTACTACGGTACTAAGTTTAGCGAGCGTAGATGTGTGCCGCAAAAACATTGGGGTCTAATCTTCGAGTGTGATTCAGAATACTCTTTTTCGGTGGTAGCCAAATTCCAGTATTGTCGTGACACTCATCTTCAATAATCATGTTGTGAAGGATTATGCATGTTCTCATTATGAGACACAAGTCCATCTTCTCCTAATATTTAACTAGTCGTTGCAGTATTGCCCACTTAATTTACAAGACCCCAAATGTTCGCTCCACATCTTTCCTGCATGTCTCTTGCCTTTCCTCAAACATTTTTTGTTTTGGAGTTCTTGGATTTGGGATGGTCTGCATCAAAGTTGCCCATTTTAGGTATATACTATCAGACAGGTAATACTCCGTGCTATACTAATGTCCATTCACCACATAATTAACCAGAGGCATTCTGTCACTGACAATACGGTTGAATACGGAGGAATGATCCAACACATTTTATATCATTATGTGAACCAGCCATTCCAAAAAGGAATGCCAACACCACAAATCTTTTGAGGCTAATACCTCTAATATTAGAGTAACCTTATGGGTGCGGCCCTTATGTGTGTGCCATGCCACACCACTGGGCAATTTTTCCAATCCTAATGCATACAGTCGATGGAACCAAACATACCTGGGAATCTTCTACCCTCCCCTTCTTGAAGCAGTCGTGCGATGTCGGTTTCGTTTGATTCGCGCATGTACTGCTGCTCATACACAGCAACAACAACAGTACAAAATGCCTTCAAACAACTTATTGCAGTATTCTCACCGATTTTAATATACTCGTCAAATGAATCGACTGGTCCACCATATGCGAGAATGCGTATTGTAGTTGTTATCTTCTGGATAGAAGACAACCCCAAACGACCACTCGCATCCCTTTTTTGGACGAAAAAGTCGTCATAAGCTTGAACATCATTCAGGATATGAAGAAATAGTTCTCAGCGCATCCTGAATCGTCTATGAAATTGCTCAGGTGTGTATAAGAAATTCTTGTCAAAGTAATCTTTCATTAGCTGACAGTGGCTTCCTTCTCGATCACGATGAATAAACCGCCACCTATGAGCTGATGGAAATACTTGCGCTATAATATCCGACGTACAGAAACTCATAATTTCTTTGTAGGTAGATACATGATTTTTAAGCAATTTGTCAAGATCTATGGATGAAGAAGATGACGAAGAACGTGGAGAACTAGAATCTGGTAAGTGAACTTTTGAAATAATAAAAGTAGTGATAATTTTATGAATGAGCAAATGAGTGTTTATATAAGATGAAAAATATAGTCGTTGGAAATATAGCCATTAGTAAATAAATAAATAAATATTTAATAATTTAAAATTTAAATTTTTTAAAAAATAAAATATTATTATTTTTAGTTGGCAGAAATCTGGAGAAGTTGTTGTGGAGCCAAAATTTAGAGATCCTGACATGTTGATGTGGCTAACTAAAATCCTAACGTGGCTGGCTAAAATTCAAATTTGAATAACCACTTTTGGCTAAGCCATTGTGGATGGCCTAATAATTTCTCCTAACCGAATAGGCTAGCCAAGCACCTCTGGCCCCATTGATTGTGTGAAGTGGGACCAATGATGAATTTGTCTTTTAATGAAAAAATTTATAAATTTACTATTTCAGAAATTTGGCTCAAAAATTTGGCCAAGTGTTAGATTTCAATAGCAAAATCATAAAATTTTGAAATCAAAGTCCCTATAATAATTTCCTATAATTTATCATGATGATCATTTGAATTTCTTAAGCTCCAAACAATTTCTTTTGGTCATTTAACTCGCAAGTTGAATCTGTAACTCAAAGCAAAAAAGTCTATTGTATACTAAAATTGAAATATAAGATTTTGATTTTCTTGGATTTTCATTTTGCAAGTATTTTTATTGAATTCAAATAGAGGACATTTTGCTTAATTACATTGAATAACTTAATGTAAATCGAAATATAAGATATATTTCAAAATAACTTAATTCATTTCGATTGTTGGTAAATGTGTGTGGATTAAGAAGTTCTGTATGAGCTTATGAGATTTGTAAGTTGACTAACAAATAGTGGATTAGAATTTGAGTCTAACAGCTCATACTTGTGTTTAATGTTTTATGTGATTGAAGAAAATTTTATATAGGACCAATTCCTTCTCCCCCTTCTGGTATCATTTCTCAGCCTCTTCATTTCCTTTTTCCTCTGATTTGGACATCTTCAATGGTCATTGGTTTGCATAGTTCTTTAGTTTCATGGGGCTATAAACTTTTATAAAAACATTGACATGAGAACTTGATGCTCACTTACATCCAAGGATATGAAGCAATGTGCTATATTTGAAAGTTCATTGTCATTTCTATTATTGTGATCAAGTGGTGTTGCTCAATTAAATCATTTTTGCATTTCCTTATTATGCAAGGACAGTTTGTATGTGTTGCATATAATCCCACACAGCAACATCTCCACAATGCTTCTCTCTATCAACAAACATGGCCCTTTTTATGGTACATATAATCCCACAAAATAACTTACATCAAACATGGAGAAGCATGTAACTTACTGTCCTCATGCGGATGGAATTTTAAAGCGCCATGCATCTATGACCATACAAGGAAATGAAGACACAGAATAGGAGATCAAGAAAGCTCAAATTCAGGTACTGATATATGCAGCATGGCAGTTGCCTCACATCTTCACTATCTTCGAAACCTGACAAGCACATGACGCAGTCATGCTGACAAGTTTCTTCATTCATGACCGCCATCTCTTGCATATACTTGAACGTTAAGTATAAATACGGTTGGGTGCTTAACTCTTCAAGTGGCCTGTCTGAAATCTGATGGGACAACTGGTGATGATTCGTGCACCAACCTGACATAGTTAGACTGTAAATTAAAAGTGCAATGGCAATGATTCCAATCAGCACAATGCCATATTGTGTGAAATGCTTAGAAGGGCTTGGAGAATTCTCATTTCTGAAGCCGGAAAGGAATAGGAGCTTAATTTAGGTGCTTATTAGAGGTTGACATAGATTCTTAAGATTTCAAGGATTCAGTATTTTGGGTTCCCCTACTTTTTCCTAAGGATTTTCTCATTTACAAGCATATATAAGGCGATATATTCAATGGCATCAAAACAAAATAGCCAGTTAAAAATGTCGCCAACCAAATCTATATAAATATTATAGTTGTAGAAATGACAATGGAAATTGTGTTCCTCCCAAGGAAGCCGAATAATACATGGTGGGGGACATGTTCCTCCCAAGGAGGTTGAATAATGTTAAGTAGCCAAAACAATATTACACCTATGATAGGCAAAGTGTAAACCATCGCAAGAAATCAGAGAGCTTGTTTTCAAGAAAATATTAGCAACATACAAAAAATGTGTTCTTACATTTGATGGAACAAAGACATTATCTTGACATCACAAACAAGAAGCTATAGCTACCCAGAACCAAGTTGATTCAAAGCAACATCCTTAATAGCATCAAAATTCTCCTTCATGGTCGCATATTCCTCCTTCAGATGTATAGCCACTTCCTCAACCTCAGCTATATCCTTCTAAATCTTTTTTATTCTATACTATTATATGAAATTCGAAGCTAAAAATTCAATTTGGCATGGAATGATCCGTTTATATAAAATTCAATCGGTATACAAAAGTCCGACCCATTTTAAAAATCTGATCCGTTTACAACAAACTAATTTTACCAGAAATAAAAAATAAATGTATATTATCAAGGCTAATATGTAACAAAAGAGAGAAATAATAATTTATAATGTGATTTTTTGGGCCGTCTAATTTTATAGGATCCGACCCGACTCATTATGTAGAATCCTACTCATTTATTCAACCCGACCCATTTATAATGACCCAACCTGTTTATCCAAAAAAGCTATTTTTTTAGAAATAAAAAATAAATATATATTATCGGGGCTAATATGTAACAGAAGAGAGAAATAATAATTTATAATGTGTTTTTTGGCCCGTCACATTTTGTTGGACATGACCCGACACATTTTATAGAATCCAACCCGACCCATTTTATAAGACATGAACCAACCTACCTAATTTGTATATATGTGCATCTCATTTGCTTTTTATTGTAAGCCACAAGTCAAAAAGTTATATAATATAATTAGTGAGTGATCCAACCACCACTACCCAAAACCCAAAAAATGAAAGTCAAGACATTTGAAACACCAATCGATTTTACCATGGCCTCAATTAAGACACTTGTTGGTTGTATGGATAGTCTATGTGTACTAGTAGAACTGGTTAACAATGTCTACGTCCAATTAATTACGGAAATGGAGTACAAATTCGGAATCTAACAGCTAATCGATAAAAAAAAATTAAATTTAAAAGGCTTTGGTACAACGACTAATTGAGAGAGAAAAAAATCTTAGGGAAGAGAGCCGATGAGAGAGAAAGAGATGATATATATAGAGAGAGAAAATTGTGACATAGAGAGAACCTTTTAGAGAGAGAGGATTGCGATACAGTGAGAGAATCCTACTTGCCTTAATATATTATGTATATAAATTTTTTCTTTCCTATAATACTTTTGGGTCTCTTATAACAAGGGTAAAATATGGGTTGAATATGAGCACCCATATTCAACCAATTTAAACCTCTATAAAAATGGTTCTAATTTTTCCAATCCATTTTGACCCGTATTTTAAAACAATTCACTCATATTCATTAAAAAGTGAGCGAATATAGACGGGTTGGCGAATTTGCACCCAATTTGTCACCCCTAATATATATTCACACGCACGCATATGTGTGAAAACTCCACCCGAAGTTCTATCGCCGCAAGTAACTATTGCCAAAGTCGCCGAAGCTCAACCATCCATTTCCGAGACTCCACCGTCTGGATCAATCTCTACCACATTCTTCTTCACGATTCACCACTGTTGAATCTTCGTCGTTTGAAGCTTCATCGCGGAATCCCATGTTCGTTGAGCACAGACAACAACTCCAAGAGCCAAAGCCACCTTCAAATTGATTCTCTTCCAAAAATAATATTAAAAAAAAATTGGATAGCAACCACAAGCCCAACCAACCAATGATGTAACAAGAAATTATACATGAAAGGCAAACCCATTTGTGAATCTCACTGTATAATCAGATTAAAATAACCAAAAACAGAATATGAAAATCAAACCCATTTGTGAATTCTTGTAATAACAATAATACTAAACAATCACTCATAGAACAGAGTGAATCAAAAATAAAAATCCATCAAAACCAAATCGATCAAACACAGTTTTTCATTTCATTTACTTATAATTGATGAATGACTCATGTTATAGGTAAATAGGTAGATGACCAAGTGATACTTCATTTTTTTTTATAAAGACCACCAAGAGCATATAACACACAAGGACAAAACCAAAGTGGCCTAAAAAAGGTGAATACCCTTCCTCAACAGAGAAAACAGGGCAAGCACAACAAGCTGCACAATGAGGATAAGCAACAGAGCAGAATTAAAACAGATCTAGGAAAAGAGAATGGGAAACTCATAAAGGAAGAGCCCATTCAGTAGCAATGGACAGTGCAAAGGGGCATTTACAGAACCTGACAGGCATGAGCCTGTTTCGAATGGAGTTAAAAGGATTTTTTGAATGATCACAGTGTGAGTAGAGCTAGAGTTTTCACAAATTCTTTCTCTCCAAATCTGGAAAGCACAGCTAGCTAACATCAATTTGTACAAAATGTGTTTGCTAGTTTTAGATTTCCAGTTGGAAGAGGCCTGAAACAAGAAGTCTTGCCAGGAAGAAGAAGAAGGGTCTTGAAAGCCACACTTGTTTTGGAAGAAGTTCCAAATTAAACATGTAAACACAAACATTTGGTTGTTCCATATATTGAAGGGAAGGCAATCCTTGTTATAAAGTTTGGCATAAGCAGCAAGCTAAGTAACAAAACAGTGATTTGGAATTTCCTTTCTGAACCAAACTAAGGAGTTCCAACAAACAGGGGATAAGTGGGAGAAAGGACAAATGTGCTATGACCCCATTAGGATTTTAAATGATTTTGAATGACATTTTTTAAGTAACAGATTTATGTTAATTCATAAATTTTTATAAACTTCTATTACAGATTTTTATTGATTTGTATAGACTTCTATTAGAGACTTTGATAAATTTTTATAAACTTGTATTGATTTCTTCAACATATTTTTATTTGTATCATTAAATTTTATTTTTGTGTACAAGTAAACCAATGACTCAAGTGGTAGTTATAATGCAAAATAGATAATCTATCATCTAATATATTGTCTAAAAATTATTGTGTGGTACAAATATCCCAAAAAAAAATAAGGATAATAAAGTAACTCATTTGATGAATACAGATTGCATATCAACTCTTTTTCAAATTTCAATCGCACATTATGAAAAAAGAGAAAAAAAGTACAAATTTTACTTATTGGGTCTAGGTTAAATCTTAGATAGATAATTAGAGAACCTTAAACCTATGTTATATTGAATTATTAATTGGACTTCATGATCAATCCTTGTGGCTTAAGGATTAATTCCTACAAACAGTGTAGATGGATTAATCATCTCATAGTGCGAGAGATTGATCAACTTGACTGAAAATTCGAGTTTTACAAGTTTTCCTAATAAAATAAAAAAAGAGAGAATTTGAGAAGAGAGAAAGAGAAAAACCAAGAGAGAAAAAATGAGTATACCTTGATATGGAGAAATATTGTTCGTATTCAGCGAGAAAGAAAAAGTCCACCAAAATCTGTAGGGAAAAGAATCTCAAATCTACCAAAATCCACCACTTAATGAAATTTTAATTGAATACCGTCAGATTTGTATGTACTCTTTAAAAGTCTGGATTGAATATGCCGAGACTTTTAAAATCTTTTAAAATCTTAAAAAATCTTAATTGAATACACCCTCAGAATTAGGAGAAATATTCCCTACAACAATGTCTTCGGAGCAAATCAGAATTTAGAATTAGGGAAAATATTCCATACAACAATGCCTTCTTTGTAGGGACATGGAAGAGGTCAATTACATGAGAAATTAAATAACTGAAAACGGGAGGAGAGTCAAGGAATATTCTGAAAACATACGAGGCATGCAAGAGTCGGACAAAATGGAGGTTTTTCTTTCATTGGTTGAAAAGTGCTTCTAAGTTGTAGAATATTCCATTTTTCACTTGGTTTTTATCTCCAACCAAGTGTCTCTTGGTCTCTTGGTAACAGATTATAATTATATGGAACCGATTAATATAGTAATACATAATTCTCTGGTGATTTTTCGATAGCCACTAGTTTTGGTATACGTGAAGATGATTGATGTAAATATTCATAAACAGAGTGATTGGTTACATAATCTTCCTTCATAAATGGAAAAGAAACTTTCAAAATTAAGGTACAAATTAGACAACATGAACAATCAAGTCAACAACTTCTATATATGAAGCATACAACTCCCCAAATTCACAAGCAATAAATACCGAATATACAACATATTTCAAAATTTTCAAAAACTTATTTACCTTGGCAGATGGAACTCTGAGATTTTGGTTGCAAGTGCAAGCCTCATTACCAATCTCCTGACAAGTAAACAATTCTCTAGTGAACACTATAATTACAAATCAATAAACTCTAAATAAAAGATTAATTATAACAAAAAAGCAACAATAACTATAATCTCTCCTTTTTTGAACTTATTTGGAAAAGCATCATAACAAATAAATTTTATATGCTTCTTGGAAAGATAAAACATGAAATATTTTCTTATCATGTCTAGGCATCGCAAGAAAGTCAACAAGACTACTTCTTGATAATCTCTTGCAAAATGAACTCAACAATGTTGTCTAACTTCAACGTGGTTAGGGGTGGATGGACCTTGGTTAGGGTTGAATTGAAACTGTAGGTTATCCAGACCAATTATTAACACATTAGATAAGAAAATATATACAAGCTTGGAAAACAAGGTTTACTTGTTAGCTCTACCATGAAAAACAGAATTGATAGTGTCATTTTTAGGTTATTAACCTTTAGTAAATTCAAAGAATAATCTTAGAAATTAGAAAACGATCGTTTTCTTTTTCAGATCCATTGTGATTCTCAATCTCAATCCCTCCACTAGTCAAATTTGTGAATTTTAGTGGAAGCTCTTCAATCAATCCAAGTCAATAGCCTATTAGGGGTATCATTAGAAGTTGTAATTGTAATACCATTTTTTAACCTCTTCAAACATGTCGACCACAAGATTCAACATAGCAAAGATGTTACTACCTTTTTAGATCATGGAGAATGGAACATCAGGCCTTTCTAATTATTAGGAAGGAAGACTTAATTATAAGGAAATCAAATCACATAGCAAAGAAGCTTAAGGGGCATGAAGATACAATAGTTGCAACGAGGTTTGACAATTATCAAACTTAAGATACTAGAATGGCTTCAATGCGAGGTCCAATAAATCTAGAAATAATTAGGTTAATTTGTTGGCAAATCGATCATTAAAAACATAACTTCAAGGTTATCCTCACCAAATTGTGTGAAAGAGAAGATTGCTCAGTTTGTTTTCTTTTTATGCATAGCCATCCATGGATGTTAAAATTGACTTAAAGAAGGCCTATGATTCAGTCTCATGGCCTTTTCTCTATCAACTTCTTCACAGTTATGGTTTTGGAATCAATTGGGTAAAAGAATATCCATCCTCTGCATGATTATAGTGGATAAAGCTCGAATCTTGAAAAATTCCCTATGTGGAATTTTTTTTGAGGAAAACTGATTGTGCAGATCTCCTGGACAACATTTCAACCAAACTCAATAATTGGAACTCTTTATCTTTGGCTGGCAGAGTGGAGTTGGTAAAATCTGTCATCTCCTCATTTTTCTATCACTGGTATTTTGCTTTTAAACTTCCTAATCAGGCTATTGTGAAAATTGAAAGGATGTTGAAAACATTCATATGGGGTAGCAAGGACAATACCAAGTGACTAAACCTAAGGCAGAAGGTGGATTTGGTATTAGGAAGATAAAGGAGATTGATAGAGCTGCAAAAGGGGTTCTGTTTTGAGAATTTATACAGGGGAAAAATAGATTCTGGATAGCATGGTTTCAAGCTTTAAAGGCCAATAATCCATCAGTATGGACTTGTATCTACAAGAACAAGTATTCTCAGTTTTGGAAGAATCTGTCATCAGTTGTTCAAGCTTTAAAGGCCAATAGTCCATCAGTATGGACCATAGTTTCTTATTTACACAACCCTAAGCCAATACGCGAAAATCCTCAATTCCCATTTTTTCACCAATCTCACTCTCGGACCAAATAGATATCTCATTTTAGATTACAAAATAAAATGATAAGGATTTTGTTAACATCAACAGATTGGTTTTTTTTGTGTGAATCAGTTGTTCAAATAACAAACGCAATTTACTGGGATTATTTCATATATCAAAAGAAGTTATATATCATGCAACCTTCAAAACATGAAAACTAGTGGGGGACAATTATAATTGTGCTGAATAAAAAATAGGGAGTTGATATTCGCGCTCCAAAATTGTATCAAGGCACTCCACTTCTATTTATTCATAAATTGATGGACAAAAATAACCTTGAATTGTCCCTTCCCATTTTTCTCTTTCCTCTCTTATTCGGTCTCTTTTCTCTCTCTTTTATTTCACTCTTAAATAGAACTTCAAACGGACACATCTCTTTTTTATTTTCTCCTCCTTATTTCACTCTTTTCTCTCTCTACTATGTGCTCCATCTCACGCCTCTCTCTCCCTACCCTTCCATCTCTTACTAGAATCTAGATTGCCCTCAAACACTATCAACTTGAAATTAAGTGAAGTATAGAGATTAATTAGAACAGTGCCTCTGATTGATAAGGCACTCATTAATTAGAGTGTTTTATTGTTATTGTTGTTATTATTATTATTTTTAAATTTTTATGTGAGTAAGGAAGAAGACCCATTAAGTTGAGATGCTCCCTCATGATATATTTTAGACTCTTTATCACACTCTTGTCTAGTACATATATCTTGCTTGGGGCCATACTCCGCGACTTACCCGATCTGGGGTGGGGAGGCGCCCTTCCTGAATCCTAGGGATTAGTCGAGGCAAAGCCTCGGGCACCCTAGTTATAAAAAAAAAAAAAAGAAAGTATGATGTAAATGTGTAACCAAAAAAAAAAAATGATCAAATTTCTCCTATCAAATTTGCGTTTTCTAGAGAATAAAAATTATCTATTTTCAAAGCAACCAACTATCATGAAAAATTGTCTATCAATTAGCTTAATCACAACTAATATAAATCAAGAACATAGCATATGCTTCCATGAATTAACATTATATTCTGTCAAATATATAAAAAGCACGCACATGCAAAAGAGCTGATCCTGTTGGATGCATGTGTTTATGTAGTGATAAGTATATTAAAGGCAGATCCATGAGCTTGCTTTGCTTACCTCATGGAAAGAAAAACATATAAATGGGATTTGCCCGAAATTCATAGGCCCTAATACCAAGCAATGTAGGAATCGGTTTCTAATTGGACGTAGGGGATGTGGGCAATGTCAGGCCGGGAGATTCGTCAGTTTTCTTTCTTAGATTCTTTGGCTAATCAAATGGTCATTAGATTGCTGCAAATTTTTAATGTTCGTCGCAACATTGAATTGTCCTGGTGAAATGGATGATTTATTTTCTTGAATTCCTTTTGACTACAGAATTATTAAAATTAAGAATGTTTTAACAATGCTGTGTCAGTCAATCAAAAAATTAATAATGAGATATAGTCAGTTCTCAATTCAGGACACCATTTAGAAAAAATTTCCAATCACAATGCAAGAAATAAGTGCCACCTCAAACTCAATTTTAGAGGTCGGTAATGTTCAGAAGAGAATATATAAGACAAAAACCACATCAATCAAGAGGACAAGAAGAAGAAAAAAGCTGTGGCTCAGAGTGATCCTGAAGGAAATACCTTAAAAAGAACAACGTAGCCATCCTCGATTACCGAATGAAAGCATTGGAAACTGAATAACAAGAATACTTGTCTGAGTTGACCAGTGTCTGAAAGGATTTTAACATCATGGAATGACAATGATCTGATGCTCACGTACATCTTCTATTGGTTATGTCCTGTTATCAATAGGAGTGCAGATTAGCAATATATCGTGCTCGCCCACGAGGGGCTCAAGATTTATATATCATCTTAAGCACCCTTCTTTGGGGTAGATGGTGTAGAAAAAACATGACCAAGCTTACCTCACAAAGGGAAAAAGGGAATTGTAAATAAAATCTTTGTGATCTGTTGCGACGTAGGGGATGTGGGCAATGTTGGGCCAGTAGTCACCTCCGTCCTCCAAGCACCCTTCTTTAAGACGTGGACAATTACTGATCTGAAGACTTTGAAGCGTGGAAGGCAGGCCCTCCTTTGGCAAGGATCGAAACTTAGGGCAGTTGTAGAGATATAGATGTTGAAGAGAGGTGAGATTTTGGAAGGCCTTGAATGATATGGATTCTAGATTCGGCAGACTTCCGATCCATAATGTGGTTAGAGTTGGAGGAAGTAGACAGTACTTGTCATTGTCATTATCATCTTCTGCTTCTTCTTCTGGAGGAAAAGGAAAGGAGACCAGCTCTGGATATCCACCTTCAATACTGAGATATTCAAGAGATGTCGAGGGGGGGAAATGAAAATTGCCTTGAGGAAAGGACGTCTCAAGACATGGACAATCCCTTATCTCTATTCTATGAAGGCTTTGGAGATTCTGATCATCAAAAAATGGAAACCACCTCAGATTTGAGCAATTTATGATACGAAGCCATTTGAGGCTGGGGGTGGAGAAGCAGAAGCAGCCTCCTCTTTCCGGGATGGACAACAAGGACTCCAGACTTTCACAATCATTTATCCAAAGTCTTTCGAGGCTTTGAAGAAGAATCTGATTGGTCGTAGCGGCCAAGGTTCGGAGATTCACGCAACTCTTGATATTAAGTGATCTGAGGTTGGGCAAGTAGCCTCCTCTTTCTGGGAAGGGCAAGTACTCCACAACATTGCAATTACATATCGACAGGCGACGGAGACTAGCGAAATTATTATTATTATTTTTTACGCACCCCCCAACCCCAAGTGGTAATAACATCCCAACCTTTGACCAATTGTAGATGCATAACGTTTGAAGTGATGACATATTAATATTGTTAAACTCCTCCTCCTCCTCCTCCTCCTTTGAGAAGTACTCCAAATTCATGCAATCGACAATATCAAGCCACTCAAGGGCGGTGGGTAACGTGGTGTAGGTGGGCCAGGACCTCAGTGATGAACATCTTTGAATATCTAATACTTTAAGACTAGAGATACCCTCAGGCAGGGACTTGAGCGCATCGCAATCCTCTATCCGAAGCTTTCTAAGCGTGGGTGGAACGCCTCTCCTCCAAAACTTCTCAAGCTTCACACAGTTTTTTATTTTCAATTTCTGAAGATTAATGCAAGCCACTTCTTCATCATCTAATTCATTTTCTCCAAAGGAAACAAGTTGGGGGCACCCTGAAACACTCAGTCTCCCTAGACTGATAAGATTCTTTTGCTTTACCACTTCCCCACCATTCTGCCACAAAGTCACCAGTTGGTTGCATTTCTTAATGAAAAGACTTTCAAGTGCTCCCACGGACGACTGCACCAATATTTCATCCAGTTGAGATAGCCCTATTATATTCTCAACTCTCAAGCTGGTTAGTGAGGTCAAATCAACCATATTTTTTAGCACCACATCTTGACACTCTTTCAAGTCTAATTTTTGAAGAGAAGGAAGCCTCAAAAGTGAAAACCTAACAAACTTTGGACAACCACTTATTATGAGCTCACGGAGGCAAGAAAATTGTCCTCCAGCATCTCCAACACCAATACAACAAGACCATTCTTCCCATGCCGGCATGTCTCGAATGCATAGCTCTTTGAGCATGACAAGCTGCCCAAGTGGTGGTAAAGATGTGCAATTTTTACACCCTTCTAGAGTCAGGTTCACCATTTTAGAGAACAATGGATCACCTATCCAACTTGAAAATTGCGTGCCCCCGTAGAACTTAATTGTAAGCTTTTTCAACTCTCCGTGAGGTTGTAGCTTGTCCAACACATCCAATTCAAGGTTTTCTTTTCGAAAATCATTGAATTCACTACACCATGCCAACTCTAATTCTTCAATGTCCTGCTTGGCCTTTAAATTTGCCTCATTTGCATCTCGAACATCTGTTACATTTTGCAACTCGGTAATAGAAATACTTCCTCGTAAAAGGCTTAGATTCCTCAACTCTTTTACTCTTAGCCCATTATTTTCGCCCACAATTAACTTTGACAATGTTTGCAAATTCGTCAGTCTACCGATTCCCGAAGACATCTCTCGTAATTCATTAGTATCGGCAATGTCAAGATGGCGCAAGTTAATTAAATTCCTAATGTTAGGAGACAACATACAAAGTTTTTTGCAACTGCGCAATAAAAGTGTTTGTAAATTGTAGAGAGTACTTACTGATTCCGGCAACTGGCTGATTGAAGTGCCAGATAAATTAAGATACCGCAAATGTTTCAAACCACCAGTTGAGTCTGGCAGCTTAGTTATTGCATAATCAGACAATGACAACACCCTTAAACATTGTAACTTTGGAAATAAATCAAACAAAACCTTGTTTGCCAAGTACCCTTGTCTATTCCAGCCAGACAATATTGGTAGAAAAGTTCTCAAATGTTGCACTTTATAAAGAGGCCTAAACTTTTGAATGACTTCAAATTGTTGATGAATATATGAAAAGTGTCGAACTCGTTTAGGAATTTCAAATTGGTTATCACCTTCCAACTTATCCAGCCTAAAGCATATATCCCCAACGACATGTAGAGCTAGATCATTTAAAAGGTCATGCATCACAAATCGTGATTTACTACCACCTGATTGTTGGAAAAATGACCTTGATAATAGATCCTCGAAACATTCATCGCCAAAATCTTCCATCCGCTTCTTTTCTTTTGATAGCTGCAAAAGACCTACCCCCATCCACAACAAAACTAGCTCATCTTTGTTAAATTCAGAGTCTTTTGGAAATATTGCACAGTAAGCAAAACACTGCTTCAAATGAGATGGGAGATGATGATAGCTCAGTGTAAGAGCGGGAAGAATACCACTTTTTTGTTCGGGTAAATCCCATATCTTGCTATTCAATATATTCTCCCACTCTCTTTGTCGTGATTTATTGCGCAAGAGGCCTCCTAGTGTTTTTGCTGCCAAAGGCAACCCTTTACATTTCTTCACTATTTGTTCCCCAACTCCTTTGAAATTTGGATGTGCATCAAAGTTTGGTTGTCCAAGTGCATGATGAGCAAATAAAGAAAGGCATTCATCTTTCGACAGCTCATTTAGAGAGTAAGCTGGAGACAGACTCATGGTTGATGCAACGGTTCCATGGCGAGTTGTGACAATAATCTTGCTTCCAGATGCCCCAACCATAAAAGGACAGCGTAGGAGATCCCATTCTTCATAATTCTCATTCCAAATATCATCCAAAACAAGAAAAAATCTTTTCCCAGACAGGTTCTCCTTTAATTTTTGTTGAAGCATATTTAGAGACTTGAAGTCATGAGTTTTTGCAGTGACGGCCTCAAGAATTCTCTTGGTCACTCTAAGAACATCAAAATCATCAGATACACAAACCCATGCCTTGAGATCAAAACGACCCTCCAGACGTTCATCATCATAGACCAGCTGAGCGAGAGTTGTTTTACCAATACCTCCCATGCCCACAATGGGAATGACAGAAATTTTGTCAACACTAGCTTCATCCTTCAACAACAATTGAAATATAGCCTCTTTGTCGTTTTCTCTGCCATAAACATGAGATATGTCTACAGAAGAAGTGGATTCAGGTCTTTTTCTTACTCTGTTGGAACTAATTCCTCCAACATTCTTTATCAAATCCAGGCTACTTTTTCTGGTTTCAATATCTTGTAATTTGACAATGATTTCCTCTACCTTGGACATCCTATTGCGATCAAGCTTAACAGCACTAGGAGGACGGGTAGTAGTACTAGTAGTGAAGGAATTGCAACAAGTTGGGATGAGTAGTTTTCGTACCTTACTACTACTACTAGTACTGCTTCTGCTGCTAGATTGAGATATTTTTGGCATGATCAGCAGCTCCAGTCGCAAAGCTTCAGTAGCTACATCATCAAGTAAATCATCCAAATCATAAGCCAAGTCGGTGAGATCCTCCATCCATGATTTGACTCTATGATTTGTCATTTGCTTGTCCTCTGCGTCAGCGAGAACATCACGAATATCTGGCAACATTTTCTCCAACTTCTTCAACTGATGATGGATTCCCTCTCGACGGGCATAATCTGACACCGCAAGAGAGACCAACTTGTCGAACAACACCTGAAAGATTGGCGCCAGAAGGATCCCCGCAACCTCCATGGATGGATCGTTTGTGAAATAACCAAAGGATGAAATTAAAGAGATGGGTATCGTAAGTAGTAGTTTGTGAAAGATTGAGCAATGCAATATGATACAGATGCTAATCCAAGTGCAAGAGTAAAGGGGTTGACGGGAATATTCAAAAGTCTTTGGACAGCTGTTGAAATGTGTCGGCTATACCACATTATCTTTAAAGTAGGAGAAAATAATTTCAACCGCGAAAGCATCAATCATTCACCCACAACACTCATTCTTTCAGGATGCCATTTCTGTCCCTATTTTGGCTCTGTTATCATGATTTTGATTGCATATTTATCTTTTAGTAATCTTGTACGTCTCGAATATATCTTGCATGTAAATGGCAGGTGCCATTTATTTTAAAAAATAAAATTAAATAATTATAAATTGGTGTGAGTTTAGGCATTTTCAAGGAGCCAAAGCTGAAAACTTGGTGTTGGTTTTTCTAGCTTAGTTAAAATGCTAGTGCTCCCAAGTTGTATGTCTTCCCGTGTACGTACAGTAATTTGGGCACTGCACTTAAGACTAATGATTAATTATAATAATCACGTTTAGTCATACATTCATTCAGTAAATTGACGTTTAATTTCATTTTACATCCAATTTTTTATGTCTTGCTAGTTTATCCATCCTGAAAATAATCATAAATTATAACAATGAAAGCTAATAGCAGTTGATTATTTGATGAAAGTTAATAACAGTTGACTATTTGATCACCACACTAAGTTCTCTCCTCGCTAGAGGGATATTAGATTTGAAGGGACAGGATCACCACTCAAAAAATAAATAAATTAATTAATTAAAATTAAAAATATCATCCCTTAATTCATTTAAATGGCAAAAATACGAAGTTAGCTAGGTAAGTGATTATTACTGACACATTTTTTACTTAAAAGTTGAATAATTTTACTTTAATACAATATCGAGATCAAAATTTTACACTTCACACATCTTTCTTAGCATCACATTGATTCGAACTCGATATGATCAATTTTGTTATTATTGTTGTAGTTTTGTTATAATATACCATACTGATGCTCAGCTCAAGTCTCATAGAATTGGGCAGTTATGTGTGTTTCATAGATGAAACTTAATTTACCCATTCAATGTGTGTTTCATAGATGAAACTTAAATGATATAACATATTTATGTCTTCAAGGGAGCCTTCTTTTCTCTGTCAGATATTCGAGCAGGGGCTGTTGAATGTGATTTGAACCGACCTCTTCCTCCTCCATCATCCTTCTCCTGCAAAAGGCAAGCTAGAATGTTAACTTTGGGTGTCGACTTTACACTCGGTTCAATCGCAAGAAGGCATTATAAAAAATAGGGGGGCTGTTTGGTTCAATTTTACTATTCTGTTTTCAAAAAACTGTAAGGAAATTTGGTTGCAATTTTCTGGAAACTGTTTTCAGAAAACTTGGTTTTTTGTAATTCTCATAAAACTAACCCAAACAAACCCAAGAATTCGAGGGCAAAAATGGCAATGACTTTACACAATCATCTTTATGTTTTAAATTTGTTTATTTAAAGGAAATGATGGTATAAAGTGCAACATGGTGAATTCTGAAAGAAGCAGAAAGGATAATTGAAAATCAAACATAATATGGTTTTTTGAAGAAAAATGTTCAAATGTCTTGTCTTTACAGTCAGGAATAATTAATAGGATTCTAATCGAAAAATAAGAAAGGTAAATCCACCCACATCATTTTATATGTTAATGCTTGCCACTAGAACAATGAAATGATATTCAAATTGCAGTCTACCAATCTTCCCACGTGTTTTACATTATTCAGTATTCTCTAATAATTCTTTCAAGTTTTTAACTGAAGCATATGATTTGAACATTGAAAACCCATGTGTGGTTACTTGAATACAATTGTGACAAGTTCAACAACAGAAAATAATCAAGCGGTAGAATCTTGGAGAACCCATGTGTGGTTACTTGAATACAATTGATACCTCATACCTGTATCAACAATTGTAAGTTTATCCCCTGCTGTGAAGGTGACCGATTCCTTAAACAAACTATCTCCTGGAATGTCAACATCAAACAAATGTGTCTGCAAAACATACAAATCTTCTTTCAGAGCTTCCATATGTTTCATGCTTCTCATAGTTCTCCATTTTAATTCTTTTCTTACACAATTGTGCTTACTTTCCTATGCTTAGCCTTAAATTGTCCGTCAGGTCTAAACACGCAACAGGTGTTATACAACTGACAGAGAAAATGTTATCAGAGAAAATGAAGGAGAGGCATCTTTATTATCAAAATCCTCAGCATAGTTTGCAAAGTAATCGTTCGAATAAGGGCAATTCCACATTTCCTATAGCAAACAAGTAAAAATCAGCACCAACTATGAATCTAAGGACTCCAAAAAAAACATTACTTTCACAAACTACAACAATATAAATTAGGGTTTAGGTACATTTCATTAAAAATACTACAAGCTATAGCAATATGATTTGAGTGACAAGAAGTGAACTCACTGGTAAAACAACAAGACTTGCACCTTGCTTGGCAGCTAGTTCAATTGAGTTCTGGGCCTGGGCGAGATTCCCACATGTCAGGTAGAAGATAGAAACCAGACTCATTTATGTTCTCATTGCTTCATAGACATGGGTATAATGGTGAACTGCCCTCAGTGTTGGTTTTGAGCACAAAATAAAACAAAAAAAAAAATCCACTTGCAGAATCCCCCAAATTTAACAATTCTCATCCGCAGTCAACAATATGTTAAGTGAACGGAAAAAATGGCTAAAGTCCACAAAAGTAATGAGTGAACAACCAAAGATCTGTTCCTCCCAACAACTTCCCAACCCAACAAGTAATTGAATTTGATTTTAGCTAATCATAGAAGTCCAACAAACAAAAAATTGACCCAACTATAGAGGACAAACCAGGTACAAGCAGATTTATCATAAATGCTAACATGTCAGAGATTGGAGAAAATTGAAATAAACATACAATACACTCAGATCAGACCCAACAATGAATAAATTAAGTTGCTTAAGCTGAATAAAGCTCAACATCGATCAAACACAAACATATCCTCATGCCCCATATAGATCAATACATAGAGAGTAGAATCCTCAACAAATATGGTAGCAAAATAGAGCAAAGAACTAGGGTTTCTAGGGTTTAGTTGAGCCAAATTACGGGGGAAACAAAAATTTTCACAAATTATACCCAAATCAAGACAAGATCAGTGTGTATATAGGTGGTCAAGCTGAATATAACTCAACATACCAATCAATTACAACATTTGTGCTCCTGTGCAAGTGCGTGACAACAAGTTAACACAACGTGCGCCTGTGCAAGTGAGTGACAACAAGTTACCACAATGTGCTCCTGTGCAAGTGTGAGTGAACAGAGATTAAGAACTTAACTTTAATTTCATATGCGCCTATGCAATTTGTAGTGAGAGAGAAAAAATATACCATAAGTTAACTCTAAAATTAAATGTGCACCTGTGCATATGTAGAGAGATAGATGAGTTTTTACTAATCAATTTCTCTGAAAGTTTGAGGTCAACTCGAATAGAGTAGATCGATATTGAGATTTTTGACACTTTGAGCTCAATTTGTGTACATTCTCCGTCATGCAAAGCAAGTGCATTAGAAATCAACTAAAGATATTCAAAGAGTAAAACTTTTGAAATGAAAATAAACACAGAACAATACCTTTTTTCAGGCTTCTTTGTTATCCATATAGATTTGTGTACATTTTCCGACATGCAAAGCAAGTGCATTAGAGCAAGTGCATGAGAAATCAACTAAAGATATGCAAATATTTAGTTTAACTTGAAAACTTTTGAAATGAAAATAAACACAGAACATATACCTTTTTTCAGGCTTCTTTGTTATCCATATGAATTTGTGTACATTCTTCGACATGCAAAACAAGTGCATTAGAGCAAGCGCATTAGAAATCAACTAAAGATATGCAAATATTTAGTTTAACTTTAAAACTTTTGAAATGAAAATAAACACAAAACATATACCTTTTCTCAGGCTTCTTTGTTATCCATATGAATTTGTGTAGATTCTCCGACATGCAAAATAAGTGCATAAGAGCAAGTGCATTAGAAATCAACTAAAGATATGTAAATATTTAGTTTAACTCTAAAACTTTTGAAATGAAAATAATCACAGAACATATACCTTTTTTCAGACTGTACAAGTTATCGCAATGTCATTCGTTCCTAGCATTCAATATTGCTTACTCCTCAATCATCATTCCTCAACCACAAGTGATATACAATATGATATTCTACATAACTATTATTATCTAAGATTAAATATTACATTCTCAAATATATATCATAACAGAACAAGTATCATTAATATTACATGCCAAAATATAAATCATAACAAAATAAGTAGCATAATTAATTTATAAATATATTACAAACTCATCATTTCTTCTCAAGCAATACAATAAGCATCATGAATATCACAACCAACATAAAGATTATGCAAATAGCAACGCATCCACAATCACCATATAGGAGGACTTTTTGTTTATATTGTTCAACTTGCATACTTGCAACGATATTCTCCAAATCACCATGAACATTTTCATGAACCTCTGCACCTAGGTGTAATTCATCCAACCATATAAAAGCATTGATGTGTGACTACAATAATAAATAGAAATATTTTTAGCTGACTAAGAAAATAATATAAATAACACACCAATTATTTTCAATTAACATATTTACCTCCCACCTTGGACACCTATAGAAGTAGCATCCCTTATTCTTGTTAGTTTGAGCCTGATATAGGTTCATGGGACCTCTCCCACATGCACATAAAGTTCATTCACTTTTTACTTTATACATTACTGCATTATATAATACTAAACACATTAAAGAGTGTTCAAACTCATTAAGTTATTACAGTTATCCATTTGTTTAGCAATTACTTACTACAGTTATCCATATCTTAAAAAACTACAGTTATACAGTTATCCATTTACTACTTCTTGGCATATCAATCAAGAGTGTTGCACACTCTGCCAGATTCTATTAGCAATAAAATCATGCATCTGATTCATTTGTTGAAGCAGAGGTGTCGAAACATTTGCATTTACATCAACATCAACATCAAAATCAATATCTTCAGCAGGTTTACTTTGAGTAGAATTGGAAAATGAAAATTTAGAGAGAGAGAGAGAGAGGAGACAGGGCAGCTTTAGTTAAAAGTAAATGAGGTTTGAGAGAGGAAAAGGGAAAGGTCACAAGAATTTTTGGCGATCCCTAGAAGATTATTAGCTTTTCTTTTCTTTGTGTAGTGAGAGAGAGGAGAAAGATAGAGATATGTGTATGGTACATTTGAGTTTTGCGTTTAAAAAAGTAATTTGATCAAAAATACTTAAAAAAGTAATTTTACGATTCAAAATATCTATATCTATCTACGATTTAAAATTACTTTCTTTATCTACAATATAACGATCACAATTCACTTCCACCTAAATTCAAATTTAAACTTATATCACACTCTCTCACTCATTATTTTGTTCGTTTCTTTCCTCTCTCCTCTTTTATATCACACACTCTCTCTCTTTTCATGATTTGGCATCCAGACAAAAACACCGCCGCCACCAAGCAAGAAGTCGAAGCCTTCTCTCTCTCTATGATTTGGCTGAAGCCAAGTTCGTACTCATCATCATCGCCTTCGCAATCGAGGGGATGAAAGATCAGAACCTCGACGGTCGCAACATCACAGTCAACGAGGCCTAGTCACGTGGAAGCGGTGGCAGAGGCAGAGGAGGAGGAGGAGGATAGGCGTCGATGATAGAACCTCCATGTGCTCGCCTTCGATGACAGTCACATCGATCAGAAGGTGATCGAGCGGTTACTCAAGATCTCCTTTTGTAAATATGAGTTTTGATTCCAGAATCTTAATCGTTGTCATAACTATTGTGATTTGAGACTTGACCTATTTGATTTGTTGTTGAAATTGATCGCATTTGGAATGTTTTAGTCAATATCTAGGTTTGGATGGAGAGGAGAAAAGATTGGTAGAATTCGATGCAAGTGAAATTCGCTTAAAAAGCATTTACTTAATCTGTTGTGTGGTTTACTACTACAACTAGTACTGCTACTGGCTTGAGATATTTCTGACATGATCAGCAGCTCCAACTGCAAAGCTTCAGCAGCTACATCATCAAGCAAATCATCCAAATCATAAGCCAAGTCGGTGATTTGACTCTATGATTTGTCATTTGCTTGTCCTCTGCGTCAGCAAGAACATCACGAATATCTGGCAACACTTTCTCCAACTTGTTCAACTGATGATGGATTCCCTCTCGACGGGCATAGTCTGACACCGCAAGAGAGACCAACTTGTCGAACAACACCTCAAAGACTGGCGCCAGAAGGATCCCCGCAACCTCCATGGATGGATGGTTTATGAAATAAGCAAAGGATGAAATCAAAGAGATGGGTATCGTAAGTAGTAGTTTGTGAAAGATTGAGCAATGCGATATGATACAGATACTAAGCAAGTGCAAGACAAAGGGGGTTGACGGGAATAATCAAAAGTCTTTGGACAACTGTTGAAATGTGTCAGCGACAGCCATAGGAGAAAATAATTCATAGCACTTAAATTATTTCAACAACCAAAGCATCAACCATTCACCCACAACACTCATTTCAGTCCCTATCTTGGCTCTATTATCATGATTTTGATTGCATATTTATCTTTTACCCTCGGCTAGAATAAGTAATTATAACTTGGTGTGAGTTTAGGCATTTCCAAGGGGCCAAAGACTCAAAACTTAGGGCTCGTTTGTTTGGATAGAAGGAATTGGAAGGAAAAGAAAAGAAAGGGAAGGATAATATTTTTTTGTTTTGGATTGTCATTAGTAAAAAAAAAAGAAATGATTAGGTATGATTTGAAGGATATCTTATCCCTCTAAATCTCTCATATGCTATCCTCTCAAAAGTGGGAAGATTTGAAAAAAAATGATAAAAATAATTGAATCTTTCATAATACCAAAAATAACTCTAACATTTTAAAAAACAAAATTTAAAAGACATTTGGATATATCTTGTAATATAAACAGAAAATGACATGATAGTAAATTAATTAAAATAGTTTCTTTTCTTTTCTCTCCTTTACCTTTTCCAAACAAAAATGTAATTATTTTCTTTCTTTTCTTTCATAATTTATTCAAACATGAATAGATGTTATCTTTTCTTTACTTTTCTTTTCTCTCATAACTAATGAATATAGTGATTGGGCACTGCACATCTTTAAGACTAATGATAAATTATATTAATCACGATTAGTTATACATTCATTCAGTAAATTAAGGTTTAATTTCAGTTTAGACCCAATTTTTTATTTCTTACTAGTTTATCAGGATAAATTATAATAATAGGTGATTATTTGATCACCAACACTAAGTTCTCTCCTCGCTAGAGGGATATTAGGTTTGAAAAGATAGGATCGTCACTCAATAAATAAATAAATAAATAAAAATTAAAAATTCCATCCCTTAAAATGACAAAAATACAATGTTAGGTAATTGATAATTACTGACACATTTTTTACCTAAAAGTTGAATAATTTTCACTCGAATACAATATCAAAATCAAAACTTTGCACTCAATACATCTATCTTAACATCACATTGATTTGAACTCGATATTGTCAATTTTGTTATTATTGTTGTAATTTTGTTATAATATATAATACTCATGGATATGTTTTTATATTAATTATTTTGGTAAAGAATATCTTGACATTATTCAATGTCGGCCCCACTAGACTATTCTTGGCTTGGCCACTGTAATAAAGAACAAGAACTTGTATTAGTGGTAGTTGTTTCCGTTCTCTTCCTTCATGGCCCATTTCAACTACCTACAACATGTTTGATTCGAAGTAACTTGAGGCAATTTTTTAAAAGTAAGCCACTGAAGATTATATTTTAACTAAGCTTATAAACCTGTGTGAAGTGTAAATCTATCCTATTAAGATCATATATATCATTTACAATATAGAAGGAACTTCCAGTAGTTATATATATATATGGTTATACTGGTTATGCATTGTCTATAACGAATATGACGAGGCATTGATCTAAAGATTAAAGTGTCCACAAAAATAATAGAAAAAAGGCAAATGTTGGAAAGCTTCACTTACAAGGGAAATGATTTCTGTTCATCGATATACTAATTATAATAATGAAGCATATGTTTGAAAAGGAAAAAAGAAAAAAAAAATTATTACTGAAGTACACTTTGTAATCCCCAAAAGAACTCAAATAACAAAATCTTTTTAACCAATACTAGCCTTCCATATAATTTAGGAGTTGGATCCTCTCTGGTGCGGTGGTGTTCTACGACATCAGATGGATTTCAGCATTTGTACGTGTGCCTCTACTGTGATGCGGTGTTGTTGTGCCGAATCAGACAGATCCCAACACTTGCACGTGAGGTATTTGTATGTCCTTAAGCACAATTTGTTGAACTGAAAGATGATTGTCTTATTTAGTTCTTTTTATTTTGTAGTACAAATGATCGTGTTGTAGTCTCAATCAATCGTGTTATTTTTAGGTAAATTCGATCAATTGTGTTGTATTCTCCATGAAGTCAAGTCGCAACACAATTAAATCTGAGTACAACACTATTATTTTGAGCCTTGATTGATTGTGTTGTATCATCGATTTAATTGTGTTGTATTCTAGATTAATGAAGGATACAACACGAATAAGTAAGGTTTGTAACACGATTGATCAAGGCTCAAAATAATGACATTTTACCTTGATTTAATTATAAAAAAAGCATCATGATTTAATTTTATTGCACACATGTACGTCACACTATAACATAGAACGCATGATGTGAATCTCTCAAGTTATATAAACAAAATTTTTAAATTCGGATCACTAATCCCAATATTTTAGGCTAAAATTATAATTTCAAACAATAGGAATAGTTTTGGCATTTTAACTTTTCAAATTCGTTGACTTCTGAAATGCATGACGGTCAACTAACAAAAGGAAGCCAAATTAAATAAATCTTGAGGAAGGTTGACCATCATTTTTGATACAACTATTTTCCGTGAGCTATAAAAGTAAACATGAGAAGTTGTTAGAACATTTTATCCTTTTTAAAACAAAAAAAAAATCTTGCATAATACTTCCCATATGGGAAATTTTTTTGCCCATCATAAGATCACGATCAAAATGGGTTTTTGGCTGCATCAATCCAACAATTTTATGATATAGGTAAGAGTCAAATGCAAAGGTAGAGTACTAAAATAGATATACATATAATTAAATGTTTCCTAAAAATTTGATTTTATAATGATATTTTTGTGTTCTCCACTCATTAAAAGAAAATAGGGAGAGAGAGAACTAGATTACTTATAGGCATCATTGTCTAGTTAATGCTAAAAGCTTAAATCACATCTGTGGGGATCATGAGTTCTAGTTGAAGAGTAGTCTTACAAAATTTTCTATCAATTTTTCCAATGCTACTAGAACAATATAGATGCACAAACACAATATAGTATGAAAAATTATGCCCAAAACATTGAACTAAGAGTTTTAAATGATTAATTTCATATTAATTCGTCATAATTTTTAAGATACTCTGCATCTTAAAGCATATGCCAGACATAAATGAGGTCGTAATAGTATGACAATCTTAATTCATCAAAGCTTCTGTTCATGTACGTCAACAAACCGATATACATCTCCCCGCCTCTGTTTTTCTAGTGGGAGGCCCTCCCTGCACATTCACGAAACTTTGTTGTGGAGAGAGGCAAAACTTATATTATAAATCCAAAACAATTTCATAAACAACACATTACCTTCGATGTAGAATTTCATTATAATCAATCTCAGCAACCACTATTTTCTCCTCATGCCCCGAGGTTGCAATGATTTCACCAAACTGTTCAGCATAGAGAGAGCCATATTCATCGTTAGAGCCTTCTCTTTACATGATTTTGCTCTACAAGAAGAGCTAGTGTATTAGTTTCTGAATTTCTAGTACCGGTCCAACAAGAGTTGAATGACCCCATATTGTATAGGAACCAGTGGAATCTCGAGATGGTGAGCATGTAGCTACATATAACTACCACAAGAAACAAACAAAACACATTGATTTTGTTTTTGACATGTGAAGATCATTCAGAATACAATAGGTAAGGTATAATATAAGTACCTGGTTGTCAGCTGCCCTGAATTTTTGAAGTAAAAAATAATCAGTG
Organism: Cornus controversa; assembly: GCA_026545225.1. Classification (NCBI taxonomy): domain Eukaryota; kingdom Viridiplantae; phylum Streptophyta; class Magnoliopsida; order Cornales; family Cornaceae; genus Cornus; species Cornus controversa. Next base: position 62,533,843 of record CM048845.1, read on the forward strand.
AGTAAAGATCGAATAATGGATTAACATGTAGCATCTGATATAGCTTTAAATTCATCTACTATGAAAAGATACAAGGGTGAATTATCCTCACTGGTGTTAATAAGTAGTAAGTACACATTCATGCTGTCTTTAGCAGACATCATCATATCTTGTTGTGTACCCCTCCCCCCAGCCAAAAGAGAAGAAGAGGAAGAAGAAGAAGAATAAAATAGAGATAATGTAGAGATGGGAGGATAAAAGTGTGAAAGGAAATGTAAGCCATTAACTTCACTCATATAACATGAGTCGTATTATATCAAAATAAATCATAAATATTTCATAATAGAGTAGTATTCCTGAGCCAGTATGATACCATCTATAAGTACAAAATTCTGTGATTTAGACTACCACATTATCATCTTCGGCCATCATAGTGATTTGGTCACAAATCAATATAATATGGTTTATTAATCATGTTGTTAACTTTTAGGCATGTGCAATCTGATACGTGTTATGGAGCTGCTATTTCACATTCATGCCAGAAAATTATAAACTTTATTGTTCATTTCTTGCCATTGTCCCAAAATTGCTCTTACAATCTTTCTCCATGTTGCCTATATCCATCTTAAAACAGTTGATTTCACTAAACCAAATTACCCGTGCTTCATCATCTCATACTTGAATTGAGATTTGGCTGGAATACCAAGTCATAATACAAGAAAATGACCATGTTTAATTATTCAAGGCTTTAACATTTTCTAAACAAATGGCTTTATCTTTTCAAAACAGTGTGTGCCACTTTTAAAGACCAAAGCATCTAACAAGGATGCAGCTTCTACATCTTCTTATACGAGGCTAACTATCTATTATATTAACTAAACTGAATATTTACTAAAAATGAAATGCTTCTTTCCACTAACACAAACTGCAAGGAAGTTAACCAAATTGCCTATCATACAAGTATATCAACTTGCCTTGCTCTTTGTTCAAGCTCCCACAGTAATTCACCAGTACTCACGTTGAATGCCCCAGGATAGCATATTAAATGAGCACCTGATGGTTACACAACTAAAATTATTATGGACATGCATAGTACACTAAGAAACTAGAACAATAGTCAGGCTATCCAGCAATAAACTGGTGGAGATAATGAATACCTCTTGTCCGATATAACATCGCAAGTTCAGGAAAGCGTATGTCATGACAAATTCCAATTCCAATACGACCCACATCTGTATTTAGATTTACAAAATCATCTTTATGTTTTAAATTTGTTTATTTAAAGGAAATGATGGTATAAAGTGCAACATGGTGAATTCTGAAAGAAGCAGAAAGGATAATTGAAAATCAAACATAATATGGTTTTTTAAGAGCTTGGAGAAAATGTTCAAATGACTTGTCTTTACAGTCAGGAATAATTAATAGGATTCTAATGGAAAAATAAGAAAGGGCAATCCACCCACAGCATTTTATATGTTAATGCTTACTGCTTGAACAATGAAATGATATTCAAATTGCAGTCTACCAATCTTCCGACATGTTTTACATTATTCAGTATTCTCTAATAATTCTTTGAAGTTTTCTCACTGAAGCATATGATTTGAACGTGGAAAACCCATGTGTGGTTTCTTGAATACAATTGTGACAAGTTCAAGAACAGAAAATAATCAAGTAACAATCAAGAGGTAGAATTTTGGAGACCCGAATTTTGGGTTAAAAGGAAGAAATCATGAAACCAGCATTATGGGAGGAATTCATCACACTATCTTTACAATTTTATAGTATATAATTAATAATATCATATCTCAAGACCTATGGCAGAATCTACCAACTTCTGACAGGTATTAGTTATTGGAAACAAAATCAATTTAAAACTTGTTAAAATCGAACCAATGAAATGGATAACATCGGTATAAATTGCGGAAGCCCTATGCACCAACCAAGGAAGTAGGTACCTAGAAAAACCACACCTATTTAATCAATTTACTAAAATAAGGAGCTAAAATACTAAAACTATACCAATTCCTCATACCTGTATCAACAATTGTAAGTTTATCCCCTGCTGTGAAGGTGACCGATTCCTTAAACAAAATATCTCCTGGAATGTCAACATCAAACAAATGTGTCTGCAAAACAAACAAATCTTCTTTCAGAGCTTCCATATGTTTCATGCTTCTCATAGTTCTACTTTTTAATTCTTTTCTTACACAGTTGTGCTTACTTTCCTATGCTTAGCCTTTAATTGTCCGTCAGGTCCAAACACGCAACAGGTGTTATACAACTGACCGCCGTTCCTTTCGGGGATAGACCCTCCTACTATTGTGATCCCTTGACAAGAGGCAACTTCTGATAACAGAGAAAATGAAGGAGAGGCATCTTTATTATCAAAATCCTCAGCATAGTTTGCAAAGTAATCGTTCGAATAAGGGCAATTCCACATTTCCTATAGCAAACAAGTAAAAATCAGCACCAATTATGAATCTAAGGACTCCAAAAAAACATTACTTTCACATTCTACAACAATATAAATTAGGGTTTAGGTACATTTCATTAAAAATACTACAAGCTATAGCAATATGATTTGAGTGACAAGAAGTGAACTCACTGGTAGAACAACAAGACTTGCACCTTGCTTGGCAGCTAGTTCAATTGAGTTCTGGGCCTGGGCGAGATTGGTGGCCTTGTTTGACGTAACTGATAACTGACAAAGGCCAATCTTAAACTGCACTGGGAACAACATAGAACTTGAATATTTGATTGGAAAATATTAGGAAAAAAAAAACACACACACATACATATAGACACACATATATGCATAGGTCAACCCAAAAGCAGCAAACCTTTGTAATTTTGGGCATTTCCAAAGGACCAGAGACTGAAAACTTGGTGTTCATTATGCTGCTGCCTGATAGAGATGCCATCATCTTCCACTGTTATTGGGCTGATGCTAACTGGTGTGTTGTTGCTTAGATTGACTGGGTAAAGTGCAAAAAACACCCCTCAATATTCGATACAATGCATATAACACCAATGTATAACAAAATTAGTATGTAACCGCTTATACTTTTGAAAAGGTTGCATATTACACCCTCTGTCTATGTGCTGATAGAATATAGTCATTGTTAAAGAGGACGTGCAGTTCACATGACCAAAAAATAAAATATAAAATGTAAACCCAAATGCCCTTTGGTGTACCAAAATTGCCTCTTCCGCGTCAGTTTTATGTGTGTATATACACACACATATATCACTTCTCCTGTGTGTGTGTGGAGCAGAAGAACCCAATTCCAGTATATATAGAGACATATCACTTACCTCTCTCTTTCCTCTCAGCAATTCCAACATATGATTTCCATTCAACCTATAAATAGCAAGTCCATCAATGTCAATGTTAGTTTAGACCCCAGATGCTTCAATTAAAAGATTCCTATAAATTTCAGAAGATCAAACCCAACCCATCCACTTCATAGCCATCGTACTGGAGCAAAACCCATAAGCTAATATTAAAAATATCAATTTAATATTTCTGTAAACGAAACCAATAAATCAAACTCTTAAAATGAGCATAAAAGATCAAAAATTCATATAATATCATTCTAAACAGAACTGAATCTAGAAATTTGAAATAATAAATCAATTAAAGTAGAAGGATATTAAAAATAAAAAAAAATCAACACAAAAATGAACAGGAAATATCACAATTTAGTTAAATATCAAAAAATGAAATTGATGAATCAATTCAAATTTTAATAGAGTGAAACCAAAAGATAAAGAGATAAGAAATCCATTAATTTAAAATGTAATAGATAAAAACCCGAAGATAAGAAGATAAAAAACCCAGTAAAGGTCTCACTGTAACAAAAGCTAAAATTCGATACTAATGGATCAATTTAAATTCAGATCATGGAGAAACCAAAATCAGACTACTTAATCAACAGAAAAACATTACATATTCACTACTATTTACCAATCTCAGGTGAACGAAATCCACAGAATTGAACTGATAAATCAAAACGACACCCAGAAATCATAGCACTTAAAAAAGAACAGTAAGATTGGATTTTCCTTACCCAAAAAACAGTAAGATTGGTTTTGATATCGTCGATGGATGTGAATAGACCGAAGACCTTTGGACACTTGAAGTAACCTTGATTTTGTCCTTTCTGTTTTTCCAATTTTTATTTATTATTTTTTTTGTTTTTTCATTCGTATAAACACGGCCATATGCATAAATTACTCCTGTTAAGAGCAAGCCCTCGTTTGCACTCTTCTCTTACTCCGAGGGTTGTTTTTTTTAAAGTGAAGGGTGTCACTAAATTTGAAAGGTTCTTCTGAAGTTTGAGCTAATAATAATCAATATTAAATTAATGAATTTTATTGTAATGACTTCTTCTGAGATTTCTCCGTTACGACAAAGATTCCCTTCGTTTAAAATTTTGTTAGTTTTGTAAAAAAATTTAGGGTAAATTACATTGACCTCCCCTGAGGTTTGACCTAATTACACCCAACATCAAACTAATTGATTTTGTTTTAATGACCTCTCCTATAATAGAAATGAACTAACCGACGTTAACTTTTGGATAAAATATCTATTATACCATTAATATTATATTGATATAAAAATTAAAATATTTATATATATAAAATGACACTTTTGTTTATCTAATATAATAATATTTACTATATTATATATATATGTAGATATATATATATGTGTCCGCGGGCACAACCCCAACTGTCATCATCACCCCCATCAACACCACACCAAGACCAGACCCACCACTCACGACTGCCATTCCGTGAACCACTACTAGCCGAGCCACCACAACCATCGTGCACAACCCCAGCTACCATGGCAACCACCATGCTCCCACCTTCAGCTTCATCAACCTCACCATGGTGGTGGCCATGACAGCTGGGGTTGTGCACGATAGTTGTGGTGTATGATGGTGGCTCGGCTAATGGTGGTTCATGGCATGGTAGTCGTGAGTGGTGGGTCTGGTCTGTGGCATGGCAGTGGTCTTGGTGTGGTGTCGATGGGGGTGATGATGGCAGTTGGGGTTGTGCATGCACACACATATATATATCTACATATATATATAACAATATTTACTATATATATATAGTAAATATTATTATATTAGATAGGCAAAAATATCATTTTATATCTATAAATATTTTAATTTTTATATCAATATAATATTAAGGGTATAATAGACATTTCACCCAAAAGTTAATGTCATTTAGTTCATTTCTGTTACAGGAGAGGTCATTATAACAAAATCAATTAGTTTGATGCCGGGTATAATTAGGTCAAACCTCAGAGGAGGTCAGTGTAATTTACTCTAAATTTTTTGACAAAACTAACAAAATTTTAGATAGAGGGGGTCTTTGTCGTAACGGAGCAAACCTCAGGGGAGGTCATTATAACAAAATTCATTAGTTTGATGTCGGGTGTAATTAGGCCAAACCTCAGGGGAGGTTGTGTAATTTACCCTATTTTTTTGGCACTTTACCGCTAGGTGCTAGTGCTCTGATATTGCATGTCTTTCGCATATACTGTGATTTTTTTTTGAAAAACGTGTACTGTGATTAGTCACTGTATATTTTTAAGAAAAACCAATTAGGACGGTAAAGTCTGATCAGATCCGAACTATGATCTGAGAATTTAATGAATTATTTATAATTGAATTCATATTCAATTTATTAGTAATTAGATCCAAGAACTCAATCCAAAAATGATATAAATATTAAAAAAAAAAAAATGTCAAAAGAGATTAGCAAACAATGGTTAGGGAAAAAAAGAGAAGTCGGAAAAGAAAAATAAAATATAAACAAAAAACTAGTAGAAAAGTAGGTATTTGACTTTTTATTAAAAAAAAAAAAAAAGAGTGAAGAAAGAAGAAAAAGAAGAAGAAAATAATGATAAAAAATATTTTAATAATATGTAAATATTATATATTATATTTATAGCATTAAATAATATTTTTATGTATATTATATTATATCAGATCGGATTATTTTCGAACCAGATTCACCATAATTGATATCTAATTTATTTAGTTAACAAATTATCGGACTGACTGATGCATTGACTGCTCTAAAACCAACCAGTAAATTGACTTTCCTGATTATTTATTTATTTTTTATTTTTGGTTAAGTAAATACTCACTCGAACACTAGGTTTCATGTTTAGACCAAATTATTGATTAATTTCTGAAGATTTTGAGTAATTTGGTAAGGGAAGCGATGATATTTCATTAACCAATCGTATAGAATATATACACATAAATTTACATAACGAGAAAGAGTAATTTAAGGCACATGTTTAACATGTAATAGATGACCTTTGACAATCTTCCTTGATACTACCACAATTTGAGGAGTTTATTTCTGTATTATCATCACCACAATTATAGGGATAGTTTCCTTTAACACGCCCCCTCAAGCTCAAGAGGGAATGAATGTGGACTCCCAGCTTGTCGCGAAATAATATGAATGCTTGTTTTGGCAACGGTTTTATGAAAATATCTGCCGATTGAGAGGATGAAGAAATGTATCGTGTAATAAAAGTACCCATAGCAACCTTCTCACGAACAAAATGATAGTCAAGTTCAATATGTTTAGATCGAGCATGGAACCATTTACAGACATATGAAGTGAACTAATATTGTCACAAAATAACTAAAGAGATTGACGAAGTGTTATACCAATATCTCTGAGCAAAAACGTTAACCAGATGATTTTGGTGGTAGTGGATGTGTAACGCCTCGGTTTCCTGACTCCCGGGAGGCCGGAGGTTAACCCTTCCATTAAGCCCAATGGACCTTCATTACCCGCAATTACCGCAGAAGCTTAACTCTATTCTTACACATAGATGTGCATAACTTCACCTTATTCAACCATAATGGGCCCTACACCAAATCATACACCTTAGTAGGAATCCTATTTATCCTCACTCTCATAAATCACTCACTTTCAGGACTCAACACTTTTTATGTTCGGAATCCAAAGCTGAGACTTACCCCATTGGATAGAGAATTCAAAAATACTAACTTTCAAAAAAAAATCATGCTCAATTTTGATTTAAAACGAAGAAATTATGTCCGATTGAAGTTTGGGGCAAATTTCGAAACATGCTGTGAAAAGTGACTTCGATCCATCGAAGTGATGATATCGATGCATCGAACAAGTATTGTCCAAAAACAACTCTCGGGACTTTTACATTCCAAAATCCTGCAGGTTTTTCGATGCATCGAACTGGGTACTTAGATGCATCGAACTGCCCAAAAACTGCAACTTTACAAATGACTATTTTTGACATTTTAGGCCATTTCCACCAACATAATCCATTCCAACAACCTCTAAATCATATAAGAAAGGAGTTTACATCATTCACAAGTCCTAGATCATGCTCATAATCAAATCATACTTTATTCATAATGAAAAATGTCCACCAACTTCATTAACTCGTTAAATGAAACCAAGTACTCTTAATAAGCACTACATGAACAAATCCATTGTCTTATCATATACAACAAGGTTATAATTCAAGTTACATTTATCCAAACCATAACTACAACTCAAATGAAGTCTCATGCCACAAGCCGGCATGGATAGCCACAATATGCACAATATCCAAAAGATAGCAAATGCTACTAGAGTTCTTTTTGGACACTCAAATCCCATCGGTCAATGGCGCCTTATCTGTAAAAGAGTTTAGAATAAAAGGGTGAGCACCACTGCAGCTCAATAGAGATACCCCAACCCTCCTAAGTGCCGACTCGACACTGACCTACATGGAATGCATATAAATACACTACATGTCACGTCAACCATTTCACAAAATAAGTCATCTAATGCAATTGGAGAGGATTGCATTCATACACAAATCATGTTCAGCATATCCGAACATAAAAGCATTAAAGACATAAATGCTCTCTTTCTCGGTTCTCATCTGATACCCTACATGATTGGTTTGCTCTGAGGATCATGTGACCTTGGACAACTCCGATAACCATCATTTGACCGGGATAACTCTGAGGGGTCATTCTTTCATAACAATATATAGAATTGCAGTAAGGAGAGGGGATAACTCCGAGGCTCACTAATGTTGGACATTCTTCAATAACCATCCTTTGACCGAGACAATTCTGAGGTGTCATTAAACTTTGGACATATTCCGATGGCAATATATTTGTTTACCAAATTGTGAGGGGGCAACTCCGAGGCTCACTAATGTTGGACACACTCCGATTCTAGGCATTAAGCCTTAGTATGGCAGGTCCACTCCGAGGGCCATACGTAGTGGGTAATTATACCACAATTCATAACACCATTGGGCCACTCTGAAATCCTGTGTACCTCCTTTGCGTCATTTTTCCCACAACCTCCCACATATGCAATATGAATGCATACATGCCTAACATTTTATTTTCATGCATTACTCATGCTCATTGATACTAAAAAGAAGTATATGGCATATCTCCCATCACAACATACTATATATAGCACATATATGTACAACACATGCATATTACATCACATATGCATACAATTTCAAAATTAGCATACTTTACACATGTTTCACTCAATGCATACGTTTAGTACATAGAACTAGCATGCATTTGATAACCACATTCCCACATATAATCACATCTATGACACTTGGTACACATTTTGCACATATACATCAAATTGAGCACATAATGCCTATATACCAATTTCTTCCACTCACATATTTCAAACCCACATGCTACAACCAACACAATGAACACAATTATGAAAAGATAGGACTCTAGAGAAGGAGAAAACACAACTTTCCACACCTCTCACCATCCTAAAGCATATGATACACAACCTACACCTCTCTTCTTCACCCGAAATCCTAGAATCGACAATTAGAAGAGAAGAAGAACCCCTACCTCAAAAATGAAGGCCTTCCAAGCACTTCTCAAAATCCTAGCAATGTCAACCTTGCCGAGCTGCAACTTTGATCGGTTCAAAGGGAAGCCCTAGCCGTCCCCTACGTATCTCCTTTCTTCGGCGGAACTTGAATCACGTCTGGAGGCTTCCGAACCCTAGAGAGAAGGAAGAGAGGAGAAGAGGGAAGAAGAAGAGAGAGAAGATCAGCCGTGAGAATGGCTATTTCTCCCCCAGCCACATTTTTTAAAATGGCATCTAGGGCACAAAAAGACCAAAACTCCCCCGGGCCACTTAACGTACCTTCCCGGACTCCGTTTTTGATTTCGAAAACTCCTACGGTTTCAAAATAACTTTCTTAACTCTCTAAACATTTCATTTAAGACATTCCCAAAAATAAATATTTCTAAGAATTTTTTGAATTACCGGGCTGACTTAGACCGCATCTCGAGCCCTAGTTTGACCAAAAAGTCAAACTTCTCCAAATCTTTCAAAAACTTACCAAAACATTTAACACACTTTCCAAACATGTTTTACACACTCAAAACATGTTAAACACCACTAAAAATGCATTTATAATGCTTATGATGCGAAAAATGCAAAATCGGCCAAAATTGGTCACGGTCTCTACAGGATGCCATAGATCGATATTTGACCTCTGAACTAGACCTAGCGACCGTCGGTTGCTTCTTTGAACACCATGAATACAGTTTGTGCCAAAAAAGACACAAACACCCGTAGCCCAAAATGTTGAGTTCCCTTGAGATACCATAGGATTTGCTTAACTACATTCATGTGAACCAATGTTGGATTGTTAAAATGCTGACATACTCGATTGACTGCATGGATGATGTCGGGTCTTGTGAAATTTAAGTATTGCAAAACACCAACGATGCTACAATAAGCAGTGGTATCAATTGGATTAACATCGAAAAAGACTGGTTTTTCATTGATGATCATCGGTGTAGCTATCGGAGGGCTTTCAAGCATTTTTGTTCGAGTAGGAAGATCATGTATGTACTTTGTCTGGGATAGAAAAATACCACCAGAGAAAGGCCGAATTTCCACACCTAGAAAATAATGGAGTGAACTGAGATGCTTAATTTTAAGTTCATGACCAAGTTGAGCAATTAAATTTGTAATGAATGGGTCATTGTTACCAACAACAAGAACGTCATCTACATAGATAAGTAGGATAGTAGTGATATTGTTGTTGCGGTAAATGAAGAGTGAAGAATTAGCCTTACTGCAGTAGAACCCAAGGTGAAGCAAAAATTGTGAAAGACGGTCAAACCAAGCATGGGGTGCTTGTTTCAAATCGTATAATGACTTTTTGAGTAAACAAACATGATCAGGAAAATCTGGATTTTTGAACCCTGACGGTTGCTCCATGTATACCGTTTCTTTAAGATGACCCTACAAGAAAGCGTTCTTGACATCAAGTTGACGCATACTCCAATTAAAGGAAAGTGATAGAGCTATGACAAGTCGAATAGTAGTTGGCTTAACTACTAGGCTGAAAGTTTCATCATAGTCTACTCCAAATACTTGAGTAAAACCTCGTGCAACCAGTCGAGCATTGAAACGATCGATGGAACCATCCTCTCGATACTTTATATGATACATCCATTTTGATCCGACGATATTGATATCGAAAGGTCAGGGAACAAGTTCCCAAGTGTGATTGTCATGGAGAGCTTGAAGTTCGTCTTCCATTGCCGTCATCCATCGTGAATCTTTGTGAGCTATTTTTAAAGATTTAGGCTCGGATGGTGAAACATGATCAGAGGTGGTGGTGAGCGCAGAGTCATTGAGATAAACAGGTGGTTGTCAAATTCTTGTTGGTCGTGAGACGTTGGCAGTTGGACTATCTTGCATGGCTTCACTATGAGTATCTGGAGAGAGCGGTGAGTTAACGAACAACTCGCCTTGTAAGCTGTTGGAGGAGACGTCTCGGTTTGTGACAGAAATTGTCGAGACATCAGTTTGTTCTAGGTTGTTATTGAAGTGATTTTGACAATGGTTGGCTTTGAATCTTCATATAGACTTGACTGATTTGTAGGAGATGAAAGCTCCAAAATTTCAGCAATATTTTCTGTAGAAGTTTGAGTTGAACCTGCAAGTTTGGTTACAACAATCTAGTGAATTTATGGACGTTGAAGCTTCCGTATTTGCCTCAGTCAACTTGTTCAATTTGTGAAAGAGATCTTACATAAAAGTTGCCTTCTTCGTAAAGTCAAATAATTCATCAAAATAAGGAAACTCAGACAACACCAATTGTGAAGAGGTAGGAGCATAACACGGAGCTTTGTAAGGAAAGTTTCCTTCATCAAAAATGAAGTGCCAAGATATGTAAACTCTCTTTGTTTTGGGCTCTAAGAAGCGATAACATTTATGTATGGGGCTATAGCAAATGAAAACACATGGGTATGTTTTCTTAGTAAATTTATTACCACCGTGATATCGTAGTGATGGAAAACATCGACACCATAGCACCCGCAAGACACTGTAATCAGGATGTCGTTTGTAAAGTTTATGATAAGGACTGCTATTCTGTAAAATGGAAGATGGTAATTTGTTAATGAGATAAACTGCAGAAAGAAAGACATCAACCCAAAGCAATAAAGGCAATTTTGCATGAAACAACATTGTTAAGCTTGTTTCAACAATATATCGATGCTTCCGTTCTGCTACTCCATTTTGCTCAAGATTTCGAAGACGAGATATGCATTTCAATCCCACAATTTTTTATATAATCAAGGAAATCATTTGAATTGAATTCACCACCACCGTCACACTGAAAAATCTTAATTTTTTCGATCAAATTGGTTATCTTCTAGCCTTTGAAATTTGAGAAAATAGTTAAAAATTTCTAATTTTCTTCGTAAAGGATATAACCATGTGAACTTCAAGTAATCATCCACAAAAATTGCATAGAAACGAAATCATTGATTTGAAGCCAAAGGGGGTAGGTCCCAAAGATCACAATGAATTTTCTCAAGAGGGAAATTTAAAATTCTATTTGAAGAATGAAAAGACAATTTACAACTCTTTCCCATTTCACAACTAACACATATTAAAGGTTTAGAAATCCAATGGGTAACATCAATAACTTTCTTTTCCTTTAATAAAGACAAAATCTTTGAATTTGGGTGTTTGAGTCGTTGATGCCAAAGAGTTGCATATGATCCACCTTTCTTTATTGCGTTAAAAGCCTCTTGAGGAATTCCATCTAGAACATAGAGTTGACCTTTCTTATGCCCCCCGCTATTGTCCTTTGATTTCTATCCTTAGTAACAAAATCAGAAGCAGTGAATTCAAAAGTACATAGATTATCTGAAGTAAAATTTCCAACTGACAATAAATTTCTTTTCAAATCAGGGACCACAAGCACATCCTTTAAATTTAATTGTCCTTCATGTGTATTAACACAAATATCACCAGTATAAGATATAGGTAAACTATTTCCGTCTCCGACATAAATCACATCACTTCCATTATACGATTTATTGTAAAAGAGTTTACTTGCATCATTTATCATATGCGAAGTGGCTCCGAAATCAACATAGAATGACTGATCATTTGAATCATTAATAGCAAGAGCAACAAGAGCTTTAGGAAAATCTTCAGGTTGGTATGAATAATCAAACCTGTACCAACAATCAATAGCTAGGTGATTTGCTTTTTCACAAATTTGACAAGAAACTTTACCATTATTTTCAGCATTGTTTGGACGTTGCTACTGTCCAGAAGAATTCTTATCCATCGGTGGGATGTTGCTACTGTTTTGACTATGTTTTGGTTGCTGTTTTGATTGCTTTGAGTGTTGTATCTTCCAGCAGGAGTAAAACCCCTACCTTTTGAGTTAAACTATCCACGACCTCCTCAACCGCTTCTACTAAGACCTCATTGTCCGAAAAAGGCTTGAGCATGTTCCAAGTACATCTTCTCTTGGTATCTTTTCGCAGTTTGTGATTGCTCGTAACCTTGAAGGGCTAGAACAAACTGAGAAAATGATGGGTAAGGTGATTTGGTGAGTGATAAGTGTTCAATACTATGTATTTGAACCTTCTTTATTGCATATGTTAGTCCCGTTATTATGTTTACCGAGATACGTTTACGGTATTTTTGTGTTTTTGATGTATTGCAGGTTTTGTACCAAAATGAGCAATGTTTGAGGCCATTTACAGTTGAAGAGAAGAATGCAAAAATAAAGCTAAGGCATCTCGATCAATCGAGATGTTGATCTCGATCAATCGATATCTCGATTGATCGAGACTTGAATTTTGATTGATCGAAATCTCGATCAATCGAGATTCCAATTTCAATTGATCGAGATTCTGCAGACCCACTTGCCCACTTGCTCACCTGCTCTCCCACTTGCAACAAAATCCACCTTTTTGCACGACTTGGATGGATTTTCTGACTTGAAGTAGACACATGGAGATATTATTGATATAGTTGGTATATATATTGCTATATATATATACATGGTGGGTCCCAAGGATGAAAAAGGAGCCATATATGCACAAAAGGAGCCATTTCTCATATACACATATACATACTTAGAGACTTTCGGGAGAGGGGAAGAGGAAGTTGAACCAGACCTTGAAGCTTCATTTTCTCCATTAATGGAAGAGTGCAAGGCTGCCATGAGCAACTAACTTCTCTACTAGGGTGTGAGTGAAACCCCTTTTAAATGACCTTCCTCCTCAACTGTGACGGGAAGGAGTTGATCTTCTAGCGAGGTCCACACCTGATACGCTGTTTCAGAGTCGAAGACTGAACTTTGCATGTCTTTTTTCATGGTTCCGAGTAACCATGAAATGACCAAACCATCATTCGTAATCCATGACTCATAAAGCGGGTTAGCACCTTTACTACCCTTCTCATCCTCTATCTTTTTATCGGGTTTATCACTGTTTGTAAGATGATGATAAATGCCCAAACTTCGAATTAGAGAAGTGATCTAAGAATGCCACATGAGGTAATTAGTAGTGGTGAACTTGATAGAAATCAAGATTGAACATTGATGAAACGATTGGATTGTAAGGTTCGGTTCCTGTTTTGATGAAGAGGTTGACATGGTTTCAAGGCTTGCAGATGATGGCTCTGATACCATGAAGATTTTGAGTAATTTGGTAAGGGAAGCGATGATCTTTCATTAATCAATCGTACAGAATATATACACATGAAAATTTACATAATCAGAAAGAGTAATTTAAGGCACATGTTTAACAAGTAATAGCTGACCCTTGACAATCTTCCTTGATACTGCCACAATTTGAGGAGTTTATTTCTGTATTATCATCACCACAATTATAGAGATAGTTTCCTTTAACAATTTCTAGTTTCTCAGCCCACTTCAGCACTTACTCCACTTAAATATTTAATAATTAAAATGACAAAATTGGAATGCAAGTGAAGTAAAATGGAGTGCTAATGCTGACATATTAGATTGTAACAATTGATCTATATTCTGTATTCATTTTATTATTTATTTTTAAAATAAGATATTATTTCATTTAATCTAAAGATATATATATATATATATATATATATATATATCTTTATATTACATCTTTTAATTTTTAAAATAAGATATTATTTAATTTAATCCAAAAATATTTATTTATATATAAGTGACAATATACTACTATTAAATGCACATAGAGTTTCTATACATTTTTTACTTTTTATATGATATTATTTAAGGTGTAAAAATTTTTATTAAACAAATTCTTGTAACCGACCAATTATCTCAAACATACATATAGATACCTTTTTAATTTTAAAAAAAATGATATTATTTAATTTAATACTAATATATTTAGGTGACAAAAAGTTGTGTGAAACACAAACTCTACTATCTAGCCAATTATCATAAATATATAGTACATTTTTTTTATATTTATATTAAATAACTAATAGTTATTAATTTTATATTATTTTGGATAAACTTCATTGACACCTCCCGAGATTTGAGGTATATTGTCACGCAGCTACAACTTTGTATAATTTTGTTACCAACACTCCCTGAGATTTGTGTCGTATATCACATACACCCCCTTTTACCAAAAGTAGGTCGTGCCAGACTACTTTTTGATGGTGAAAAGACCATGCTACCATTTGACTTTTGACCTAACTTTTTTGAATACTAAAATTACCTATTTAACCCTGCCTAATGGACCATAATACCCTCAACTATGCCCTATTATTACATACCCACTTCATTATATATATATATATATATATATATATATATATATACATATATATGCCAAACACTACTGCCACCATCCACAACCACATGCGGCAAAAACAGTCACCACCACCACCATTAATTTCTATATACACACACAAACGTATGCACACACACACATAAACACACATTATATATATGTGTATCCACCACCCAAAATAGCGGTGCCACCACCACCCCAATCATCCCAATCCCACATGGCGGCGCCACCACAATCACAGTCACCACCACCACCACCACCATAAATTTCTCTGTATACACACACAAACGTATATATATATACACACACATAAACACACACACACACACACACACACACATATCCACCACCCAAAACAGCGACGCCACCACCATCAATTTCTCTGCACACACAAACATATATATATATATATATATATACACACGCACACACAAACACACACATATATATGTGTATCCACCAACCAAACCAGCGGCGCCACCACAACTGAATTCCAAAGTTCTCAAATTGTAATTCCCAAATTATTTTCCCCAATTTCCCAATTCCCGTTAATGCAAGCTAAAGCCATGTGGAAAATACTTTTTCATTTTTGGGTTGTTACGGTTTGAAGGAAAATTTCATTTTTGGGCATTATGAAGGATTTTAGGTTCTGGGTTTTGTTCTCTATGATGTATATGTGTGTGTGTGTGTGTATATATATTTGGCAAAGAATAGTTAGATTCGACAGAGACAGAGAGTGAAAGGAGGTTTGAGAGAGAGAGAGAGAGTCTAGTGATGGTGGTTGTCGTTGGTGGCAGTGGTTGGTGGCGGTGGTGGTTGGAGGAGGAGATGAGAGAGAAAGAAGCGGTGGTGGTGGTGGCTATGGTTAACTAGTAGTGGTGGTGGTTGGTGTTTTGGTTAGAGTTTCTGATTATGGTTGAAAAAGGAAGAGAGAGAAATGGTGGAATATTATCATGAGGGCATTTTTGTCATTTTCCAATTCTAATATTTTATATTAAAATTCACTTAAAAAATTAGGGACAATTAGGACATTTCACTTATTAAAAAATTAAAAATTAATACAGGGGGTGTTGGTGAAGAAAAATTACAAAGTTGTAATCGCGTAATAATAAATCAAACCTTAGGGAGTGTCAATGATATTTACCATATTATTTTATAACCAATGGGTCTTAAGAAAACTAGTTGAACTAAATAACATGAGTTTATGCCACATTTACTATTAGGAGTCACTGTAAATATACCTGAATCTGAATCTTTTTGAATTGTGCATGTAAAACATGAGCGGTAAATTTCATTGCATGTGTATAACACGAGCTATCTAAATTCAACCGGTATAAATACACCATGTGTATTGTAAATCTTCTCGCTCACCTCAAATAGAGAAATATATTATTACAATCATTAGATATCAAGTTCTCTTGTGTTGTGGGAGTCTTGGATGCAAATTCCAACCAATATTCGAAACTTGTTGAATATGTCAACTTAATTAGGCATTAAATTGGGAAGTTGCCAATTTCTCGATAATCTAGAAAATAGAATTCCAACCAATATCAATGCAAATTCCAACCAATATCTGAAACATGTCCATTCCGTAGATGATCTATGTAAAGACAATATCAAGAAACGAACTAGATGAATAACCAAGTTGGCACAGCTTGGTTGTAGATGAATTTCACTTTTATGGACCTTCATACATGACTTTTTACACACAGCAACAACATGGAATATTAAGAATCTAGAAGATGTGTTTATATAATAAATAAATAAAATCACATTGATTCATGAAACAATATATATATAGATAAAATACTAATAACATCCATGACCCACAAGTATTCAAACCTCAAAAGATACCACATAAATGTAATCACAATAGGCAACAATTGAAAGAGCACATGGGATAAGTGATCTGAAACGATAAAAAGAAAGAGAGAAAAAAAAATGCTGCTCAGAATTCCTACAAATATCACGTCTCTGTTTGTAAAATAAAGGGAATCTAACACAGTTTTTCATTGGATTTACTTATAATTGATAAATGACTTATAAGTAAATAGGTAGATGACCAAGTGATACTTTTTTTCCCCTCGGTAACTGAAATGTAATGTAAAAAAGAAGAAAAATTAGGATGTGTTCGGTTGAGTGGAATTGGAATTTTAGAATTGGAAGAATTGATAAAATTGAAGAAAATTTTGTTAATCATTAACAAAATTTTTTTTAATTCCATGCAGTCAAACACATCCTTAGAGTAATTCAAGG
Source organism: Cornus controversa (assembly GCA_026545225.1). Classification (NCBI taxonomy): domain Eukaryota; kingdom Viridiplantae; phylum Streptophyta; class Magnoliopsida; order Cornales; family Cornaceae; genus Cornus; species Cornus controversa. The sequence goes on from CM048845.1 coordinate 62,551,242, forward strand.
GGCATTTCTCCAGGGGCCAACATAAACACCGTAAACAAGCAGCTGAAAAACAAATGGTTATGGTTTTCCTCATTTTTATAACATACAACACAAACATTTTGTTGGTCCACAACTTGTATTCATGAAATATCATTAATATTATTGGATGCACCAAATAACTTGTATTAAAGTACGTCAAGGCAATGCAAATTTAACTCAAAAGACATTATTAAGGAGATATAATGGAGGCATACAAACCCGTAACAGTAATGAGCTCTTAATTCTAGTGACAGAGAGACAACATAGAACAGCAATGGCTAGACATGCATAAAAAACTCCAACTTAATTTACAAGCACTATCAAAAAACAGGTAATTTCCAGGACTATTCTGATGCAGTTCTTTTGGTTCTTAAAATTGAACCCAATCAAATCAGCTGGATCGACCTATGAAAATTCTTGCAATTCAACCATATGCTTCAACAGCTCAAAATGATGATAGCTTAGTGCAGTCATCTGTACTTTATCAAATGCAATATATGGTAACATATTTTAATTATATGGGACAAATTAATTCAGTAATAATTAATTCCCTAGTGATTTCTCGATAACCACTAGTTTTAGTAAAAGTGAAGCTGATTCATGTAAATATTCCTAAACAGAGTGAAAGACAGCTAGCCATGCACATGCATTATTGGTACATAATCTTCCTTCATAAGTGGGAAAAAAACTTTCAAAACCAAGGTGCAAATTAGACAACATGATCAATCAAGTCAACAACACAGAGTACAAATTCTAAATATAATGCATACAACTCCCCAAATTCACAAGCAATACAAACAACTCCACAATTCCTCCTTCAAACATCCCTAAAGTGCATCCACAGTCACCCTTCCTGGGCACCCATAAATCATAAAACACTCCACTAACTCCATGCATATATACTGTATATACAACATATTACAAAATTTTCAGAAAGTTATTCACATTGGTGGATGGAACTTTGAGATTTTGGTTGCAAGTGCAAGCCTCATTGCCAATCTATGACAAGTAAACAATTCTCTAGTGAACACTATAATTACAAATCAATAAACATTAACTCATAACAATACTTATAACAGAAAAGCAACAACTATAATCTCACATTTTTTTGGACTTGGCTTATTTGGAAAAACATCATAACAATTGAAATTTATAAGCTTCTTATTATGTCTAGGCATCGAAAGAAAGTCAACAACACTATTTATTGATAATCTCTTGCAAAACGATCTCAACAATGCTGTCTATCTTCAACCAACTTGGTTAGGGTTGGATGGATCCTGGAAGTATAATAAAAGTATGTGTGATTTAGTCAATGAGTGGTGGTTATTCTCATAGAAAGAATCGAAACACTATGTTATCCAGGCCAATTAATGATACATCACATGAGAGGAATATGTAGAAGATTGAGAAACAAGGTTTATTTTATTAGATCTAGCATGAAAAATAGAATTATAGCGCCATTTTCAGGTTATTATCCATTAGAAAATTCAAAGGAATATTAATCTCAAAAATTAGAAAAAGATCATTTTCTTTTTCAGATCCATTATTGATGAAGCAAAAATTCACCCCGAGCTGGTCAAGCGTCAACCTGTAAAAAAGGACAAGAGAAAGGTAATCAAAAGGGCACTGGCGCGGTACCAGCCGACTACGCTCCGACGATCAAGTCAGAAATCGGGAGAGTTTTTAAAGCTATGAAGGAATCCAGAGGGTATTAATTGTGTACCTCGTATATGGACAGTCTCTATATTTATAGTGGTGAAGTGGGACTGTGTCCTAGTAGGAGACTGGCTATTGGAGATAGAGAAGCCCTGGTTAAAGTAGACTTCCTATCCACGTCATCTTCAACTCAACCTCCACATTGAACGTTTCATAATTGGAGTCAAATACTCTATCAGATCCCTCCTATTCATGAGAGCTGCTCGTTGGGCCTTAGGAACATTATGGCTGACCTGATGGGCTTTATCTTGGCCCATGAATTTTAAACCGTTAAATTTTTTTTTTCGAGCAGCATATGGCCTGCCCGGGCAGCGCCAGGCTTGGCTGGGCAGCGTATGGCCTGGCTGGGCAGCGCATGGCCTGAGCTGGGCAGCACCCGACTTGGCTAAGGCAACGCATGGCCTACCTGCAGCACCCGACCTGGCTAGGCAGCGCATGGCTTGGCCGGGTAGCACATGGCCTGCCCGGGCAGCGCCCAGCCTGGCTGGGCACCACATGGCCTGCCAGGGTAATGCATGGCTAACCCGGGCAGCGCATGGCCTACCCGGGCAGCGCTCGGCCTGGCTAGGCAGCGCATAGCCTGCCTGGGCAGTGTATGGCCTGCCTGGGCAGCTCCTGGCCTAGTTGGGCCTGGCTAGGCAGTGCATGGCCTGCCCGGGTAGCCCCTGGCCTAGCTGGGCAGCGCATGGCCTGCTTGGGCAGCGCCCGGCTTGGCTGGGCAGCTCATGGCTTGGCCGGGCAACGCATAACCTACCCGGGCAGCGCCCGGCCTGGCTAGGCAGCGCATGGCCTGGTTGGGCAACGCATGGCCTGCTCGAACAATGCATGGCCTACCCGGGCAATGCATGGCCTACCCTGGTAGCGCCCGGCCTGGCTGGGCAGCTTATGGCCTGGGCCTGGGCTAGGGCCTACCGCCCGACTTTGCACTGTGCTCCTGCTCTTTCTCTTGCGCCCGACCTCGTGGCTTTGTGACCGTTGCTCTAGACCGTTAGAAAAAGGAATTTTGGGGGATTGGGTGCGGCTTGCCTGTTTAAGCAGTTCATTCTTCATTCACCACTACACCAACTCACCAGCTTATACCTGATACCTTCATACATTCCCTTTCTCGTTGCTTGTATGTTATTGACCATAGTTTCGAAAATCCATTAATAGAAAACTTTGCCCCCGTAGGGTAGTGATTTTTTTGGGATTAATCCATCCCGCCTTTTTCTTCAACGGCCCTCCGTAGAGGTGTGTCCCCGTATGATTTTGCCCCTATAGGGTAGTGATTTTCTCAGGATTAATCCATACCACTTTTTTTTGAAAGGCCCTCCGTGGAGGTGTGTTACCGTAGGGATTTGCCCCCGTAGGGTAGTGATTTTCTCGAGATTAATCCATCCCGCATTTTTCTTCAAAGGCCCTCCGTGGAGGTGTGTCCCCGTAGGGTTTTGGCCCCGTAGGGTAGTGATTTTCTTGGGATTAATCCATCCCACCTTTTTCTTCAAAGGCCCTCCGTGGAGGTGTGTCCCCGTAGGGTAGTGATTTTCTCGGGATTAATCCATCCCGCTTTCTTCTTCAAAGGCCCTTCGTGAAGGTGTGTCCCCATAGGGTTTTGCCCCCGTAGGGTAGTGATTTTTTCAGAATTAATCTATCTCGCATTTTTCTTCAAAGGCCCTCCGTGGAGGTGTGTCCCCGTAGGGTAGCGATTTTCTCGGGATTAATCCATCCTGCCTTTTTCTTTAAAGGCCCTCCGTGGAGGTGTGTCCCCGTAGGGTTTTGCCCCCGTAGGATTGTGTATTTACTTTTTGTTTTAATTATGACAACACATTTTGAAACAAAAAAATTTGATATTGATAGTTTAGCAGCAAACAGAGAATTATTCGAGCAAAAACCTTAGAGTTATTGCCCTAAGGCTCGATATTAAATTGAGTTTCAGCTAGAATAATTAAAGTAAATGCAAATTTTAAAAGAAAGTCTTACTGGTGGCACTTCTACAAATGCTCAACAATCCAAAGATGGACCAACTATCTCCCTTCTAATGTCTCTAGTCAATATGCCCCCTACCACCTCCAAGTCCACCAGAGATAACTCTGATTTCTCCCAATAGATGATTTTTTCAAGTGTTGTCACCTTTACCATCCCCATCCCATTGGCGGTTCCGTGTTCCCTTCTCATCTCCGGCCACATATCTTTGTAGTTGCCCCCTACGAATCAAACTTTCAATATGTCTTTTCAAGTCTATGCACTCATCTGTATCTTGGCCATGGTCATGATGGAACCTGCAATACTTGTCGCGAGACCTCTTATATGGATCGGTTCTTAGTTTTGGGGGCCAGGCAACAACCGGGTCATCTTGAATGTAGAGGAGGATTTGACTTATTGACGTGTTTAAGGGGGTAAAGGTGTTGAATCCCTTATCACGACGCGATGCTTTATCGGTCTGCTCCCGTAATATTCTAAACATACTTTCTGGAAGGTGCTTGGAAATTTAGTACAAGAACTTTGAAGACAATAGGCCCCCATGAATGCGGTAACTGCCACCTTGTCGTCTAGGGCATCGACCTGCAACATCTCCCTGTTAAACCGGTTAATGTAGTCTCGCAATGACTCCCCCCTTAGTCTGTCTTACGTTCAGGAGATAAGTGGCGGGTTTTCTGTGCCTTCAGGCGATAATAAAATTGCCTACAAACAATTAGCTCAGTTCTTTGAAGGAATGTACAGATGCCGACTTCAGGTTGTTAAACCATGACCGGGCAGAACCCTTCAATGTAGTAGGAAAAGCTCTACATAGGATTTTATCCGGTTTTCCTTGGAGGTGCATCAGAGCCTTGTAGGTCTCCAGATGATCTAGCGGATTCTTGGTCCCATCAAAGCTTTCAAGGGTGGGCATCTTGAACTTGTTGGGCAAAGGACAATTTATTATCCCCGCGGAGAAAGGGAGGTTGGTTTGCTGGACCAGCTCCTCTACTGTAGCAGCGCCCTTCCCCTTATGGAGTGGGCCATGCTTTTTACCCTGGCTCTGAGGTCCTGCATATCCATGTCATAATAGGTAGTTTCCCCTGGGTGCCATGAGTCTCCATGGGGTTAGTTCTTTTCGAGTGGGACTAGGTAACTGGGGTTTGTCCCACCTCTTACTCGGTTCTGAGCTGCGTCGTTCGTTGTGACTTCATTGTCTTACCCAACACCATCCTCTTCTGGATCAACAGGGTGACCCGGCGATGGTACTGGCACCACAGGAGGGAGGCGCTGCAGTATTATCGCATTTTTGTTGGAGTATCTGGACTAGACTTTGATTCAAGTTCCGAATCTGGCATTCCAACATTACGATCCGTCCCTGGTCGTTTGGGATTTCGGGGTGTGCACCAGGGAAGTCCATCTGTGCAGGGGGTTGCATGCCTCCCTATCCTGCAACTATCACATTGCAGCCAGGAAGATCATGGGCTGCAAGAGGGCCCTGTCCAATTGGAGGGCCCTCTCCGCCAGGAAGGTCATGACTGACAGGATCTTGTACGGCTAGAGGATTATGACTGACAAGGAAGGTCCTGCGCTGGGGGATTGGGATCGGCAAGAAGGCCTTGCGCAAGAGGGTCCTGTACGGTGGTAGTCTCTAACCCAGATCATAGGTGCATCATGCTTCGTATATGATTCGTGTAGAACAATCAAGTTTGTGATTGTTTCCCACAAACGGTGCCAACTGATGAAGCAAAAATCCACCCCGAGCTGGTCAAGCGCCAACTTGTAAAAACTGACAAGAGAAAGGTAATCGAAAGGGCACCGGCGCGATGCCAGCCGACTACGCTCCGACGATCAAGTCAGAAATCGGGAGAGTTTTTAAAGCTATGAAGGAATCCAGAGGGTATTAATTGCGTACCTCGTATATGGACAGTCTCTATATTTATAGTGGTGAAGTGGGACTGTGTCCTAGTAGGAGACTGGCTATTGGAGATAGAGAAGCCCTGGTTAAAGTAGACTTTCTATCCACGTGATCTTGAACTCAATCTCCACGTTGAACGTTTCATAATTGGAGTCAAATACTCTATCAATTATGATTCTCAATCCCGATACCAGTTAATTTTGTTAATTTTAGTGGAAGCTCTTCCATCAATCCAAGTCAATTACATATTAGGGGTATCATTAGAGGCTGTAATTGTAGTAGCGTTTTTTAACTTCTTCAAACAGATCGTGCAGCAAGATTTAACATAGCAAAGTTGTTACTACCATTTTGGATGGTGAAGAAGGGAATCAGGCCTTTCTGATTATTAGGAAAAATGATATAATTAAATAAACCAATTAAATTGCATAGCAAAGAAGCTTAGAGGGGCATTGAGATACAATAGTTGCACAACTAGGTTTGATAATTATAAAAATTAAATAATTAGAATAATTTATTAGCAAATCAATTATTAAAACATTGCCTCAACTTCAAGATTATCCTCACCAAATGTGTGAAAGAGGCTCAGTTTGCTTTCTTTGATTCTTTGGTTAATCGAATGGTCATTAGATCGCTGCAAATTTTAATGTTTGTAGCAACATTGAACTGTCCTGGTTCAATAGATGATTTCTTTTCTTGAATTCCTTTTGGCTAGAAAATTATTAAATTAAGCATTTTTTTAACCCTGTTGTAAGTCAGTCTATCAAGAAATTAATAAATGTATATAGTCAGTTTTAAAGGACACCATCTAGAAAAATTTTACAAGTTCAATGTAGGAAATAAATTTCACCTCAAATTCAATTGAACACGTATATGAGCAGAGGTTGGTAATCTTCAGAAGAGAATATATAAGACAAAAACCACATCAATGGGGACGACAATAAGAAGAAAAAAAAAATTGTGGCTCAGAGTTTATACAGTGGCCAATTGAACACAAGACAAAAGTTCTGCTAATAGGGGAGGGTTACATTGTTCTTTCTTAAGGTATTTTCATCAGCAACACTCTGAGTCTTAAAAGTCAAACCCTAATTAATCAACATGGGACAATCACATATAGTGAGCTCACGGAGGCGAATTGTCTTTCAGCTTCTTAAACACCAATAAAACAAGACCATTCTTCCCATGCCGGCATGTTCTCAATGATCATAGTCTCCAGTAATGAAAAAGAAAGTCCTAAAGAAAAACAATCCCCATAGAACTCAGCCCCTAAATAGTGTACTTTATGCATGCCTCGAAAGCATATCGAGCATGGGTAGTTGCCCAAGTGGTGGTAAATATTTGCATTTTCTACCGCGTTCACCATTTCAGAGAATGATGGATCACCTATCTAACTTGAAAATTTTGTGCCCCGTAGAACTTCATTGTGAGCCCTTTCAAGTTTCTGTGAGGTTGTAGCTTGTCAATCACATTCAATTCAAGGTTTTCTTTTCAAAAATTGGTGAACTCCCTACTCCATGCCAACTCTAATTCTTCGATGTCCTGTTCATCCGTTAAATTCGCCTCATTTGCATCTCGAACATTTGTTACATTTTGCAATCCCGTAATAGAAATGCTTTCTCGTACAAACTTCAGATTCCTCAACACTTTTACTCCTAACCCATTATCTTTTCCCACAATGAACTTTGATAGTGTTTGCAAATTTGTCAGTCTACCGATCCCTGAGGACATCTCTTGTAATTGCTCAGTATCAACAATGTCAAAATGACGCATGTTAATTAAATTTCCAATGTTTTAGGTAGCATACAAAGTTTTTGGCAACTGCGCAATAATAGTGTTTGCAAATTGTAGAGAGTACTTACAGAATCCGATAACTGGTTGATTGAAGTCTTAGATAAATTAAGATACCTTAAATGTTTCAAATCACCAATCGAGTTCGGTAACTCAGTTATGAAATAACCACATAGATAGCACCCTTAAGCATTGCAGTTTTGACAAAAAATCAAACTAAACCTTGTTTGCTAAGTAGCCCTATTCATCCCAGCCTAACAATGGTAGAAAAGTTGGCAAATGTTGCACTTTACAAAGAGGCCTGAACTTTTGAACGACTTCAGAATGTTGACGAATATATGACCAGTGCTAAACTCGTTTAGGAATTTCAATTTACTTATCACCCTCCAATTTATCAAGCGTAAAGCATATACACCAAGCGACATGTTTAGTCAGATCATTTAAAAGGTCATGCATCATAAATCGTGATTTATTATCACTTGATGGTTGGAAAAATGACCTTGATAGTAGATCATCAAAACATTCTTCACCAAAAGCTTCCATCCGCTTATTTTCTTTTGATAGCTGCAAAAGACGTACATCCATCCACAAGAGAACTAGCTCATCTTTGCCAAATTCAAAGTCTTTTGAAAATATTGCACAGAATACAAAGCACTGTTTCAAATGAGATGAGAGAATACCATATTTTTGTTCGGATAAATCCCATAACTTGCTATTTAATATATTCTCCCACTCGTGGTTTGCTGCGCAAGAGATCTTCTAGTGTTTCTGCTGCCAAAGGCAACCCTTTACATTTTTTTACTACATGTTCACCAACTATGTGAATCAAACCAAGATTAAGCAATGAAATATGATACGGATCAAATTGGAATCTGCAATTCAAACCAAGTGCAAGACAAAAAGGAATTTTCAAAAGTTGGTGAACATACTTTACCAAAAGGTAGAGCTATTATAAAATGTCGGCCTATGTGAAAATAATTCATAGCACTTGGAGAAATGTGGTTGATCAAAAATCAGACACGTAAAGCATCAATTATTTACCAATAACCAATATGGAATCTTTGAAAGGTAACTTCTCTCTTTCTATTTTTTTTATTTTTTTTATTATACCTGTATTGTGAGCAAGATGTGTTATTTTTACATTTATACATTTTTTTTATATGCATTTTGGAATGAAATGTGTTAATGTAAATGAATTTTTTCTTAAAAATACATACAAGCTATTAAATTTTTCATTCTGAATTTTTTTATTTATTTTTGGTTATCTTTTTGTTGTTCAAGCCGCCTCCCTCAAATATTTTGTTGCCTCTGTCACTGCTGTACCACGTACTTAATAAAAAAAGTACGTAATGGGACATTTACGATAACCATGAGTTTATTTCTGTACCACATGTTTTACTTTTATTTAAGTTCAAGAAAAGTACAGTGTTAACTTATTGAGATAGTGAATGAGATAGTGAATTCATAAGAACATTAATTTCTATGGAAGTAGCTTAAATCGATACTTTCTACTAATTATATATAAAGTGAAAAATGTTATGATAACAACACAAATGAGGCAAGCTTAACTAACCCAAATGTTAAAATAACATTACATCAAACGTATTTCATTAAAAAATAATTATATATAAAATAACACCAGTTTTGGTATTACAAACTTTGTTAAATGACACTAATGAAATTTGTCGTTTTAATATTTTGTTCTTAAACAATTTTAATATTTTTATGAAAAATTTAAAATGAAACTGGCATTATTAGAAAATTGAAAAAATTAGATTATGGTGACTAACCTAAACAAAATTACTCTAAAATGACTATAAAATCAGAAAAAATTGGATAGTCACCAAAATTAAAGGGAAACGATATTCGCACTTCTTTTTTTTCACATTTGCACTCCTATTTTTAAAAAAAATGACATTTTTAACTTTAACTTCATAAGTAAATGATTATTTTTAAAAAAAATTACACAACCACCCCTTCTGATATTCCCTCATTGTCTTTAATATTTAATATTTTCAATCTCTTTTAACAAGTTCCAAAAAAAAATTACACAAAAAAGACTCAAAAAATAATTATCTCTTTCTCTTTTGACCAATCTAAAAATAAATAAAAATTATCTAAGTACCAAAAAAAAATTATATTTATTGAATAAAATATTTCTTTTGATAAGAACTGAAAACAAAAGATAAAAAAAAAAGTTCTCTATAGGACCCCAAAGAAGAGTATACTACGCAAAAAATAAAAAGACCCAAAATTTTTTTTTTTTTTTATCTCTGATGAATAAACTATTTTAATTGATATGACCGAGAAAAAAGAAGTTTGGTACGTAAAAAAGAAAAATACCCAAAAGAAATTATCTGTTGAATAAATTATCTCATAAGACATCACTATATATATATATATATATATATATGATGCACAAAAAAAAGGACACAAAAAAAAAAGTTCTTCATGTTGAATAAATTCTCTTAATTTTGACAGGACCAAAAAAAAAAAACCAAAAAAATAGAGTACTCGTTATCTCTTTTATCACTTTTGACTGGATATCTCAATTGAATAAATTATCACTTTTGACTGGATAAAAAAAAAGTACTCAAGAAAAAAGTTCTTTTTGGTCGGAACCCAAAAGAAATTATTAAACGAAATAAGAAGAATTAAAATTTATTTGTATAAAGGGTAGTTACGGTATTATAAAATAAGGGATGATGCATTAATGATGTTAGGGACCTTCTTGTCATTTTATTTAAAAGATAAATGTTAGTGGAGAGCAACTGTGGAAAAGTGAAGTGCGGATATCGCCTCCCAAATTAAAACTTAACTACTGATGAATGACTATTTGAGGGTAATTTGATAAAACACTTCATGTTTATTAAACATTCTAAAAATAATTTTAAATGATGAAATTGTCATTCAATATGAAGATAACTCCTTGAATCCATCCTCCCTTTTTCTTTTCTCAATATAAAGATAATCCAAATGTTAAAATAACACTACATCAAACGTATTTTGTTAATTTTTATATATATATAAAATAACACCATTTTTCGTATTACAAACTTGGTTAAATGACACTAATTAAACTTGTCATTTTAATATTTTGTTCTTAAATAATTTTAATATGTTTATGAAAAATTTAAAATGAAACTGACATTATTAGAAAAATGAAAAAATTAGACTATGGTGACCAAACTTAAACAAAATTACTCTAAAGTGACCATAAAGACAGAAAAAGATGAATAGTCACCAAAATTAAAACTTAATTGCTAATGAGTGACTATTTGAGGGTAATTTGGTAAAACACTTCATATTTATTTAACATTCTAAAAATAATTTTAGATGATGAAATTATCATTCAATATAAAAATAACTCTTTGAAATTATCCTCCTATTTTTTTTCTTTGGCAAAGAGATCAAAATTTTTATTAGATGAACATGACAAACATCATAAACAACTCCCCACCAAAATGAATTAGACAAACTATTTGCTTATTGGTCGCATTATGCATCTTTTGTACCTTTAAAACAAATAATTCAAGGGATCTAATAAATATTTCAACTAAAGCAAACACATGTTCCAAGAAAAGGGAGAAGAAAAAAAAAAGGGAATGAAGTGCATTATGAAGTTCTCAATACTACATGTTTTCAATAATACGAGGGTAAAAGCCAAACACATGTTCTCAATAATATGTTTTCTCACTTTTATTGAATGAGAAAAAAAAAAAAAACAACAAACAGATGTAATCTTGAAAAAATCGTGAGTTCCTTCCCATCTTTGTCTTCTCCTCCAAGACCCACCCGATTTGGTAGAATGAGCTATCTTCTTATTAGACAACTTGGAGCAATATGTTTAATTGAGGTTAATGTAAATGGTACATTTGTTCAATTATAAAATAATTTATCAGAGGAATGATATTTACCTAATAAGTCATCAAATGGTCACTCATCATCAATTAAGTTTCAATTTTGGTGACTATTCAATTTTGTTTTAACTTTTTGGTCACTTTAGAATAATTTTGTTTAGAAGCTAATTTTTTCTAGAAAAATTGAAAAATTGAAATTTAAAATTGTTAATACCTTCAAAATTGTTATAGTTATATTAGAGAAATACCTGGCATGAAATCATATCTAACAAATAAAAAAGACCAGCATAATTTTTTAAAACAAGAAAGATGATCCTTTTTATAATGAGAAATTCACCTGTGCCACTCCAATTTATAGTTAAAAATAACAATAATGATTTTAGGGTAAATATCATTAATATCTAATGTTTGATGTATTGTCACACGATTACAATTTTATAAAATTTTATTATTAACACCCTTTATAGTTTGTGTCGTATATCACATACAACCCCTCTTGTTTTTTCATGATAAAATGATCATATTCTCCTTTAAGTTCTGACCTAATCATTTTGAATATTAAATTTATCCATTGAATCTTGTGTGATGAATCGAAACACCCCAAACGTGCCATATAATTATATACCCCCAACTATTCTTCTTCTTCCTCATCATCATCATCATCATCATCATCATATATATATATATATATATATATATATATATATATATATTATGTCGATGGTACAATCGTTGAATCAACCTGTAAATTAGGTTATAAAATAAATGCTAAAATAAAGGTAGAGAAAAGAAACAAGTACGATGTGGCCGGGTATGCACTCTTAAGAATATTCTCATATGCAGATCGGTGGTGATGGCCAGGGGATGGCTGATTGGTGGTTGACGAATCTGTCAAAGACGGCTCACCACAACTGGACACTGTAGCAAATGACCAGATCTAGTTCTGATTCTCGTCAGATCTGCAAACATCAACATCGAAACAGTGAGGCCTTCCTTTGTAGTCATTTCTTCTGATAAGAGGTTAAACAATACTTCTTCTTCAAGTACTGATTTCAGACTCCCTCTCGTGGTTGCCTTCAGCTCATATCTCCCCGCTCTGAAATTTTCGTTCTCTCTGATTGTTCCAGGTTCTAATCTTCTATGTAATTGGTTCTCCAAATAAATAGACGTTGGGGAGAATCTGAAATTGATTGATTTGGTTTTAATTTGATGAATTTTATTTTATTTTCAATTTTCTCTGTTCTGTGAATGATTGTTTAGTATTATTATTTTTATAAGAATTCACAAATGGGTTTGATTTTCTAATTTTGTTTATGGTTACTTTCATCTGATTAGACAATGAAATTCACAAATGGGTTTGCCTTTTATCTATAATTTCTCTCGTTACATCATTTGTTGGTTGGGTTTGTAATTGCTATCCATTTTTTTAATTATTATTTTTGGAAGAGAATCAATTTGAAGGTGGGTTCGGCTCTTGGAGTTATTGTGTGTGTGCTCAGCAAACATGGGACTTGGCGATGAAGCTTCGGACGACGAAGACTCACCAGTGGTGAATTGGCAGAGAATGTGGTAGAGATTGACCCAGACAGCGAAGACTCGAAAATGAATGGTAGAGCTTCGGACATGGTGACTTCGGCAATAGTTACTTGAGGCGACGGAACTTTGGATGGAGTTTTCAAGAGGTGGCGGTGTTTCGGTGATGGTTCAGTGAACCAATAAGAATCATGTCTCAACAACTAGTGTAAATATTAAGTGCAACGTGCGGAGGGCTGGAATTCACCCGACGCACGATGCGCCTGCGCAACCAATAACTACTCCAACAACTAATGGAGTTCCGGCATTTAGTTTGGCAGTGAGAACACTTGTGTGATGAACCCAACGATTTAATCAAACTAAAATCATAACACCTTCAACCCAAGTACCAATTTCATTAGTCAGCTTTAGAGAAAGAAAATCATTTCAGAATTGTAGGGAGAGAGACTTATAATTTATAAGTTTTTTGGTCATTTAGAAATTATGATATTTTATAACAAAAATAAATTAAATAATAAGGGATAGTTTAGACATTTTACGGTACTTTTAAATGAAAAAAATGACAGAAATGTTTGAGATGAAATTTTACAAAATTCTAGCCTTGTGACAATATATTAAATCTTAAAAGAAACTCATATTTACTCATAATTTTATTTAAAGATAACGTTGTAAGATTACATAAAGAGTAATGATAGTAAAATCCAACCAAACAATTGAATTATAACTGAAGTTTCTTGTTATCTACACAATGTACAAATGGATCCCATACATCATTGTCACATGCGTGGCCTGAGGATATATCAAGAGCCACGACTACTCTTTTTCAAATCATTTTCCTTGTATAAATCATATGCAATGAACTCACACATATGCGCATGTATATATATATATATATATGTATGCATATAGTTAAAAACGTGCAGTCCTACTAACAGCCGCACACCTTTTAACAGTAGCATTATACAAACATACAGGTAAAAACGTGCAGCCGTGCTCACTGCCTCATGCCGTCACACTATATATTGTTGTTGAGGGAACACAAAATCTCACCGTAATAGCTAGAGAGAGGAACCATGGAGTGTGATGACGATACGTCTAATACTATGCCAGTTAAGGCGAAGATGAGGGTGCTTCTTGGGTCTCCACCTCTCAAAAGACACAAATCATTCTAATCTTCATCACCCTCCGTGTCAATACCAGCAAAATCCCTCTTCGATAAGTGTGACGAAGAAAAAATACCCGGCTGAAGATGACACGTGAAAATAACAGTTCAGAGTACACACGGCAACCACGTCATAAGGGATGTGCCATCTTCTAGGTCATTTATCGCTAGACGACAAAGACACAAGGGAAGATCAAAACTCTCCATTTAATTACGGAACGAGACACTGAATTCTTACAATAAACCAAGGCATAATTTCATGAGTGCAATCAAATCCCAAAAAGGGTGGAGTGATTACAGGCACTATTAATGTATTCGCAAAAATTATATGAGGAGGAGAAAGTAAATGAGAAAGGCATCGCCTTGAATAAGAAAAATTATGAGAAATTTCTTCTAAGTGTGGTGACAATTTTTTTGTACCTACACTTGGCGCTGTCTATGGGAAACGACGTACTCAAAAATTCCTTAGGAATTTATGCCAGTATAGCTACATTCTGGAATCATAGTAGGACAACAAGCACCTATCCACAACTAGAGGATGGAACAGAATTTGACACACGAACAGATCCTACAAGAAATGCGAGAATAATTGGAGGAATCTAATCGGCGCAACGATTTGCTCCAGGAGATGATAGCCTGGCTCATGGGAAAGTAACCTGAGAATTCCTCACCTAGCAAGGAGAATTTAAAGGAACACAATTCCGCTCGGAAGGGAGATCAAAATCTCGACCGACTGGAGTCTCACGTTATCAGATCGAACATCTAGCTCAATGCAATTGCCGAACGATCAGAGAAGGTCGATGCCGACATCAAAGACCTAAAGAACCAAACTCCAGCAGATCTGGCAACTCAGGTGACTAGCAAGGTAGTGAAATCCCCTTTCACAGAAGAAATAAGGAACTCCCCAAACCCGAGGAAGTTTGTACTCCCAAGCTTCATCACCTTTGACGAGATGACCGGTCCCCTTGATCATCTCTTCCACATGCAGCAAAGGATGACTCTATATGCGAAAGATGAGAACCTCATATGCAAAGTCTTTCCGACCAGCCTCATCGGATCTGCTCTGACCTAATTCAAGCAACAGCCATCGGGCACGATCCCCAGCTTTAAGAAACTGTGCGAGCTTTTCATCGCTCAGTACATTGGCAACCAAAGACAAAAGAAAACCATATTTTCATTATGAGATAGACAAAGGGGGAGACCCTGAAATCCTTCATGACCAGATTCAATTTAGAAATGTCCCTGATTGATGGTTGCGACCAAGCCGTAGGGGTAGAGGCCTTCAAGATGGCCATGATCCCTGTATCCAAATTCCACTCATCCTTTGTCAGAAAACCCCCAGGACCATGGGAGATCTGAACGCGAAAGTACAGGGATACCTCAGTCTTGAGGAAGATGAAGCGTTGCGTCAACAGAGATCAGCCCTAATAAGCATCGGCTCCCAATCCAAAGAAAAAAGGGCATAAACTGAAGGGCCAGGGTAGGGTCCTTCCCATTCTAATGAAATTTGAGAAGCGACCCATATTTGAGGAGAAGAATACCCCACTGAAGTGTACTTTGGCCAGGTTGTACCAAGAAAACAAGGGTTGAGGCATATTCCGAACACCACCTCCTATCCAGATTCCAGCTGAGCTTAGAGATAAGAGCAAGCACTGCGCCTTACGTCAGGATTACGAGCACACCACGAACGAGTGCCAAAATTTGAGGGGACAGACGGAGGCGATCATAGCTAAGGGAGGTCTGACTGAATATGTGGTAAAGGAACACCCCAATCAATACAAACGTCAGATCCCCGAACGTAGAGAAAACTCGAATCTAAACTCAGTAAGGACGATCAATACCATACATGGTTACTCAACTTAGGAGGATCAATGTACGGGCAGATCCTACCTCTGTCAGGCAAAAAGACTACAGAAGATGGTAGAGATCAACTCGGTCTAAAGCAAGAGAACTGACGCTCTATTCACATTTGACAATCCAGACCTAATGAGGGTACAGCTCCCTCATGAGGATCCGTTAGTGGTTAGCTTGCTGGTAGCAAACTGCCGGTTAAAAAGAGTACTTGTCGATGCAGGATCAAAACTGCTAACATAATGGCACTTGAGGTTTACAAGAAATAGGGATCGAAAATGATCAAATCAAACCAACATAGGGCCCGCTCATAGGGTTCGATGGAAATAAAGTCACCCTGATCGGAATGATACCATTGTCTGTAACTACCGCACAGAGAACACTTAGAGAATAATTCGTGATAGCCGACGTTCACTCATCATACAACCTCATTATGGGAAGGAGATGAACCCACAGGATACATGTGGTGCCATCGACCCTGCACCAGGTGATGAGGTGTTTAACCCCTAACAGAAAAGGAACAGTGGACTTCCTTGGTGACCAAGTAGCATCAAAAGAGTACTACTTGCGCACAATCAAGTGCACGCCAAACAAGGGAGATGGAAATACAGAGACAGACACCCAATAGTAATCACAGAAGCCAGGCACACCTGAGGAAGAGGACACCAAAAACATAGCTCAGCCCATAAAACTGCTCTAGGTGGTCTAACTTGGAAATCCAGGAGAAAGTAAAAGTACACAAATTGAGACACTTCTGTAGGAGGAGAGAGACTAACTGATCGATGTACTGAGAAGGAATAGAGACGTATTTTCTTGGAGTCATCTCGACATGCCTGGCATAAACCCTAACCTCGCAGAACATTCTCTGAACATGAACCCCACCAGCATCCCTGTTAAGCAAAAATAGAGGAGGTTCTCCCCGGAGAGAAATAGGATAATCACCGAAGAAGTCGGTCGTCTGCTTTTGGCGGGTTTCATCAGAAAAGTAAGGTACCCAGAATGGCTTTCGAATGTAGTGGTGGTAAAGAAGAAGAATGGGAAATGGAGAGTGTGCATCGACTTCACTAACTTAAACAAAACATATCCGAAAGAAAGTTACCCTCTTCCAAAAATAGATCAGATGGTAGACACTATCTCCGGGTACGAATGACTGACCTTCTTGGATGCCTACTCGGGCTATAATCAGATCCCGATGAACCTAAGAGATAAAGATAAGACATCATTCATCATCGAATGGGGCATTTACTGTTACAAGGTAATGCCCATCGAATTGAAAAATGCAAGGGCAACGTACCAGAGGATGATCAACAGAGTCTTCAAGAATCAGATCATAGAAACTGTGGAAACCTATATTGATGACATGGTGGTCAAAAGCAAAAGGAGGCAGGATCACCTACAACATTTGCAAGAAATATGAAGCCCTCAGAAAACACCGAGTAAAGTTAAATCCGATGAAGTGCTCGTTCGGAGTTTTATTGGGATAGTTCCTTGGCCATATGGTCAGTACAATTGGAATTGAGATGAGTCCATCACAGGCGTCAGCGCTGATCTAAATTTTAAAACCAAAAACTCATCGGGAAGTGCAAGTCCTAACAGGCCGAATTGCTGTTCTAAGTCGATTTATATCCCGCCTCTCGAACAGATGCAAACCCTTCTTCGATGCCATCAGAAATAAAAAAGGGGATATATGGGGAATAAATCAGATAGAAGTGTTGAGAATGTTGAAGGAGTATATGGCCTCGGCGCCAATCCTCTCGATTCTGAGGCCCGACGAGATGTTGTATCTGTACCTAACAGTGTCAAAGATATCTATGAGTGCCACATTGGTCCGAGAAGAAGATCGGAGGCAATAACCAATATATTATTCCAATAAGACAATGACAGACGTAGAAAATAGATATTCAAAAGTAGAGAAGCTGATCTTGGCCCTCGTGCATGAAAATAAGAAATTGAGGCACTACTTCGAGTCCCACCCGATAATCGTTCCGACAAACTTGCCACTCAAGACAATCCTCAGCAAACCAGACATGACTGGGAGATTGATGAAGTGGGCCATGGACCTCAGCGCTTACGACATCCGTTTTGAGCCCCGAACGGCCAAAAAGGGTCAAGTGTTGGCCGAATTCCTGTTGGAGTGTGACGAACCAGAAGACGAAGAGGATAATCACCCTATGTGGGAGATATATGTTGACAGATTATCAAGTCAAACAGGATTAGGGGCTGGGATTGAGGTTAGCACCCCAGATGGGACTACCCTGCATCATGCGGTAAGATTTGATTTTGAAGCCTCTAACAATGTGGCAAAGTACAAGGCTCTCCTTGCAGGAAATTGTCATTCTTTTAGCGATTCCCAACTAGTTGTTAATCAAGTCAATAGTAAATACCAAGCGAAGGAAATAAGATGAACGCCTACCGAGAAACGGTGCCCGAGAGTCTGAAAGAATTTGATGAAGTAAGGCTTAACCACATTTCGCGTGAGAGGAATGAAGTGGCTGACTGGTTAGCCTATTCGGCTTCCTATGCAGACGAATCCTTAACCAGGGTATCCTCCATAAAAGAATTAAATAAACCAAGCATTACCAAACCACTAGAGGTGTTCGTCATTCCAAGAGAGCCGAGCTGGATGGACCCGATGAAGCGTATCTAAAGAACGAGATCCTTCTCGAATGAAAAGGAAAGTCAAAAAAGCTAAAGATGAAAGCAACCAAATACACCATAGTTAATGATCGCCTCTACAGGAGATCGTATTTAGGATTGTTGGTACGATGCCTGACACCATTGGAAGCAATCAGAGTCCTGAAGGAAATCCACGAAGGTGTTTGCGGGAACCATTTGGGAGGAAGGTCATTATCTCACAAAGCTCGCTCTGATGCTGGGGTACTTCTGGCCATACATGGCATATGACACGACGGAGTATTCCGAAAATTGTGATAAGTGCCAAAAGCACGGTCAACTGCTACACCAACCACCAGGAAACCTAAATCCAATAACCAGCCCTTGGCCTTTCGCCCAATGGGGAATAGATATGGTCTGCCCTTTGTCGACTGCAACACAGAAAAAGAAATACGTCCTCCTGGCTACAGACTATTTCACCAAATGGGTGGAAGCAAAGGCATACACCACAGTAACTCATTCGCAAGTTGAAAAGTTTATCTGGAATAACATTATATGCCGTTTTGGCATCCGTACATCGATAATTATGGATAACGGGAAAAATCTAGACAACGAGTTCATTCAGGGGTTTTTCATGAAGTATGGGATAAACCAAAAACTTTCCTCAAGATCATACCCACAAGGGAACGAGCAGGCTGAGATCACAAACAGGACCATCTTTGAGAACATAAAGAAAAGCTAGAAGAAAGGAAAGGCCACTGGCTAGAAGTTTTGTCGAACGTACTCTAGGC
This sequence comes from Cornus controversa, assembly GCA_026545225.1. Taxonomy (NCBI): domain Eukaryota; kingdom Viridiplantae; phylum Streptophyta; class Magnoliopsida; order Cornales; family Cornaceae; genus Cornus; species Cornus controversa. The sequence continues at coordinate 62,570,424 of CM048845.1, forward strand.
CTACTGAACCACTCCTCGCCGACCGACCTGAAATAGCCCTTTTAGCATGACGTATAGAATGCAGGCTGTGGTTCTAGTCGAGCTCAGAGTTCCCACCTTAAGGACCAAATCGTTCGAAGAGCAAAAAAATAACCTTCAGATCGAGCACAATCTGGACTTGCTTGAGGAAAAGAGAGAAGCTGCGTAGATCAGGATGACGGCCTACCAGTAGAACCTTCGCAGGGCTTATAACCAAAAAGTCAAACACCGATTGTTCGAACGGGGAGACTAGGTCTTACGCAAAGTGACCAATAACACCATAGAGCTAAATGCGGGCAAATTAGCAGCAAAATGGGAAGGCCCATTCAAGATAATTGAACTCATTGGAAAAGGGAGCTTATAGATTACAGAGGATTCACAATAATAGAGCCATAGTTGAAAAGCCTTAGAACGCAATGCACCTGGAAAGGTGTTATGTATGAACTCCTGTAAGCCCTTTTTTTTTAAATTCAATAAAGTTAATGGAAATCCCACATCGAATTGTTGGGAGCTTTCCCTAAATTGATATAACGAATTTCGCCTACTAGTCACAAAGGCAGTTGGATTGTGCAACGAGGTGAAACCCATTGTGCAATCCCACTGTCTTGCCATTTTTAGGATTTTCACAATGAGCTCGGCATGGCTAGCCGATCATCTCAAATGAATGAAATTGGCTAAGGCATGGCCAGTTGAATGCCAGATATGAATGAAAAGACTTTGATATAACTAACCGAGAGTCTCAAATAAATGAAATTGGCTAAGGCATGACTAGCTGAACGCCATATATGAATGAAAAGACCTTGACATGACTAGCCGAAGGTCTCAAATGAATCGAATTGACTAAGGCATGGCTAGCCAAACGCCAGATATAAATGAAAAGACCTCGACATAACTAGTTGAGCATCTCAAATAAATGAAATTAGCTAAGGCATGAGTAGTCGAACGCCAGATATGAATGAAAATACCTCAACATGACTAGCCGAGCGTCTCAAATGAATCGAATTGACTAAGGCATGGCTAGCCAAACGCCAGATATAAATGAAAAGACCTCGACATAACTAGTTGAGCATCTCAAATAAATGAAATTAGCTAAGGCATGAGTAGTCGAACGCCAGATATGAATGAAAATACCTCAACATGATTAACCAAATGCCAGATATGAATAAAAAGACCTTGACATGACTAGTCGAGCATCTCAAATGAATCGAATTAGCTAAGGAATGGCTAGCCGAACGCCAGATATGAATGAAAATACCTCGGCATGACTAGCCAAGCGTTTTAAATGAATCGAATTGGCAAAGGCATGGCCAACTGAACGCCAGATATGAATGAAAATTCCTCGACATGACTAACCGAACATCTCAAATGAATCAAATTGGTTAAGGCATAACTACCCGAACACTAGATATGAATGAAAAGATCTCAGCTTGACTAGCCGAACGTCTTAAATGAATTAAATTAACTAAGGCATGGCTAGCCGAACGCCAAATATGAATGAAAAGACCTCGGCATGACTAGCCGATCGTCTCAAATGAATCGAATTGGCTAAGGCATGGCTAGCCAAACGCCCGATATGAATGAAAAGACCTCAACATAGCTAACCGAGCATCTTAGATGAATCAAATCGGCTAAGGCAAGACTAGCTGAACGCCAGACAAGAATAAAAATACCTTGACTTGGTTGGTTAGGTAATTACCTAAGATTCGACCAACAAAAGTTATCAATCATGTTTGTCAAGAGTATTGAGGCGATAGTTAAAGAATCTAACTGTCAAATAAATAAACTCAATTCTTGGTAAACTTGAGATATAGCAGGAATACTCAATCATAAAGAAAAGGACTATATTTTATTAAAATTTATTTTTAAATTACAAAAACACCTATATAAAGAAAACTAAGGCAGGGAAATAAACGTCATGATTCGCTCGCCGAAGGAACAGGATCAACAGAAGCAACGGAGGGGCCTGCACACTCTAGGGCCTCGACTTCGATGGGCTCAGCAGCTTCAAATATATCAGTTATCTCTTTCTCCTCATCCCCTTCATCAGGATGCTGATACGGAGGTCTAGCAAGGCCCATCTCTTGATTATAATCAACTGGACTGTTCAAATAAGACAGATCACTTTCGGACGCCGTTGCATCCTCAAACCCCTGATGATAGACCTCGAAGTTCCTGATCTGAACAGTACTGGACAACCTGAGGAACAACACCTTAGCCCCTTTTTCTAACTTCAGTGTTTTGTCCTGGAGGGATTGGATGTTCAGCTCAGACTCTAAAGCTTTGGATTTGGCCAAGGGTCTCTACAGCTCGCTTTCTTCCTTCTCTTTGGCGAGCTCCTCCAACTAGGACTTAAACTACTCATTCTTAATCAACAGGGCTTTAGACTTTGACTTCTCGCTGTTTGCTTCATGCATGGCAGCTCAAAAATCAGCCTCAGCCCACCTTATCTGGACATCATCTTTCTTTAATTTGACGGTCACCTGCTCAACTAGCCTACATATTGTCATCACACCAAACATGTTCTGCACAAACGTAAGGAAAGGTTAAAAAAAAAGAGAATTTTTCTCACTCTTAGAGCCAAGTCTGGGCAGGTCTCCAGCAGGCCCCTTACAGAGAAGTCCATCATCATTTTTTCGTCTTTAAGATGCCACATCTCCTTCATAAATGCCTTAATGGACTCTTTGTCTTCAAGAATGGAATCCTCGACAGAAAGAGGCATTCCATTGGCCTTCACCATCCGGTGTGTTCAAGGCTTAACCACAGAAGAACTTAGTATATCAGAACTAGAGGTGTTGGTCCCAGCAACTGGAGTCCCCACCGACTTTAGGGCAGAGGGGTAGCTAAAATTGTAGTCTTCTGGGACTTGGGGGGAGGAGCAGTTTGTGCAGTCTCCTCAACATTAATCACTTCGGTTGGCTATGACCTCTTCACAGCCTTCTCTTTAGCATGTCTCTTCCTCATAGTGGCAGCTATTTCCTTTTCCCGATCAGTTGGCGGGGCGCTAAGCTCATTTTATTTCTCAGACTGCTTCTTGGCCTTCGTACGGGTAGTCTTTGGGAGCTTCATCTTCGCATCAGAAACTTTCTCTGAGATAGTTTTAAGTATCTTTATATCAAGCAAGATAGGAGACTTGGGAGTATTACTCCACAGCTTGTCTTTGAGCGTCTTCAGATGAGTCACCAACTTAGAGTGGGGAAGAAGATCCCTAACTACACCAACAAAAGATCAAATTTGGTTAAAAGCAGAACATCACATATAACACAGTTACAGTGAGGGTCAGAAGGAGAATCAAATGAAGGGATACCCAATCCACCGAATTTCTGAGGGATGGGAAATTTATCAGAGGAAAAGACTTTCCACTTCCCCCCAATGACCACAAGCTGAGCCTTCTAACCCTTGTCCGAAAAGGGATGACCGGTGCAGAGCAACCTGCCCAATTGGGGGAAGAAATGGTAGCGATTACTTTCATTCTTTATAGTGCAAACTTGATAGAAAATAAAGAGGTCATCAAATCTTAATTTGAGCCTTCGGGTATGGTTGAGAGCAAGGATACTAGAAATAACCCTAAAAAATTAGGGTTTACTTGCAGAGGGGCCAAGTGCATCTGTTTAAGTACGAGATGGTAAAAAAGGTGAAGAGGAAACCAAAAAGCATGAAAATGTCTGGCCAAAAAGAGCATGTCACCCTCGCTCAAACCCTCCCCAGATCGGAAGTTAAGATTAAGGAGATAGTTTCTGAGGGTAACATCAGGCGAGATTTCACAGTCTATCCTGAGGTTTCCTAAATTCACTAGAGTCCTAACTAGGTCACGATCAACGCCATCTAAGTTAGAATTTGAAGAACCCTAGTCTTCTAGAACTAATTGCCCTAAGGGAAGAGTGGCGATTAGGTTTGACGGAGCTGAAAGGTCCCCAGGAGGAGTCGAATCACCTTCGCCCTCATTTAGAAATTCATCAATGGACTGGTAGGTTTCCAGTGGTCCAAACTCATTAACAATTTCTACCCCCTTCATCCTATCCATACCTAAGAAATGAGAAAGAAAGGGGAAAAAAACACTGACCTTAAGAAGTAAGTAAGGAGGAAAGCCACAGAAGGATCAGAATCGCCCGAAATTGATAATGCCTTGATACGACCAGAAACATTTAAAAAGAAAAAAATAGGCATTTATGGAGATGTGACGTTTCAGCGGCCACCATGGGTATGAAGCCCAAACATCATCAGGCGAACCAGACGAAATGTCATCCATGATAAAAACCCTTTCAAATCCAACTAGAATTGAAAGGGGTTTTTAGGGGCAAAATGTGATGAAATAAAAATACCCGACTGAGGATGACACGTAGAAATAACAGCTTGGAGTACACATGGCAGCCACGTTATAAGGGATGGGCCATCTTCCAGGTCATCCATAGCTAGACGACAAAGGCACAAAGGAAGATCAAAACTCTCCATTTAATTACGGAACGAGACACTGAATTCTTGCAATAAACCAAGGCATAATTTCATGAGTGCAGTCAAATCCCAAAAAGGGTGGAATAATTACATACACTATTAATGTATTCGTAAAAAATATATAAGGAGGGGAAAGTAAATGAGAAAGACATCACTTCTTGAATAAGAAAAACCAAAAGAAATTTCTTCTAAGTATGGTGACAATTTTTCTGCACCTACAATAACTTATCCCATGAACTGTTCATAGAAAATCTCCAAAGGGATCCCCTCTTAAACTCGTCCATCTCTGCAAATGCGTTTCAAAACACTGGTATGGTTTGATCTCCAGTCCTTATTTTGCTCTATACTATGTGATGTTGTTTTAAAATTATTAAATAACTCGCAAGTGTACGAATCTATTAAAGTATAGTTCGGCAAGAACGAGGTCGAACCCAAGGGAATGCTTTGAGAAGAAAAACTAATACAAATTCAAATTAATTTAAAACTAATCTAGTTTAAACACAAGTTTAGTTGATTTGGGAGAAATTAAACTAACATGAAAATAAAATAACACTATTGAAATCAAATAAAGAAAATAACTAAGGTGTCGGATTCCACCACCATTAAATTCATGAAGCTTCTAATATTCATTTATTAATTCCCAAATTTAGAGTAACAATCAAGAAATCAATCTATTGCTAACTCAAGATTTATCAATAAAGCACTATGAAAAATATATCAAAAAGGTAGATTTTCCTTCGCTTCACTAGTGTAAAATTCTAAGCATCCTATGTATCCAATTTAATGAAAAACATAAGATCAAAGATTATCACTTTTAAGAAATACAAACCCAAGCTTAGATTAATTATAATACTTTCTAACTACCACATATACATGATATAGATGGTGAAAGAATTATAAAATAATTAATCACAAGAAGCGAAAATCATAAGCAATTAAATCACACACATAAGAATCAATTAATGAACAAAAGAACTTCACTTCATTACTGGAGGTTTCCTCCTCAACCCTAGTTGAGGAGTTTAGTTACACATGGTAGAAGAAGAAGAAGAAAATAAAATAAAAGACATAATGAAATAAAATAAATAAAACCCGAAATGTCTCTGTCTTCTCTGCCTTGGCCTCCACTTCTTTTTCTCCCCCAAAACAGCCTCCAGTTCACCTTTTTATACTCCAAGAGAATACATAAAGTCCTAATTCAATTAGGAGATAAAGTCCTAATCCAATTAGGAGAATATTAGGGTTTTCCCGCAGCCCAAAATAGGTAGATTTTTCTGCTGACTTTCGGCCCAAGTTTTGACCTAGTAGAAGTCCGATTCACGAAATTTACGTGAAATACAAAAGTGTCCAGAATCGAATTTCCTTCAACCCACCCAAGAATTAAGTCGAATTGACGCTCGGAAATAAGGTTTTCAGTCTACTTTCCAAAACGGGATTAAAATTGGATTAAGTATAGAATTGGGCTTCAGGCCCGTAATCTTCTTAAGCAGTTGTAATTCTCTAGAACCTCTTCCTTGGACTGATTTGAGTTGAAATATGGAGTTGAATGGACTCATTAGATGTAGGCTTCATATAACCTTCTTGGATATCATCTTTAAAAGCCCAACATCATGGTTTTATCTGAAATAATCATTAAGGCCCTGAAAAAGACAGAAAATACAAAAACAGAGTAAAATCACATATAACCTATCACTAAGAGAATAAAATATGCAAATTAAGAGGCTAGAATGCGTAACATTCAACGCCGATCACTATGTCTAGAATTGTTCATCTTTGGTGCCTCCTTTTGCCCTCTTATACCAGTACAAAAATCCACAGTGTATAGTCCAATTAACATCTGAATCACCCATTTTTGAATCTCATGGGTTTACTCTAAAATTTCGTCCCTCTTTGAATCCATCACCATCAGATCAACATCAAGCAAAGCCAATTCGTTACTTAGCATCGAAAATAGCTTAGTATTATGCTCTATAACCTTGACTTTTCATAGGGTTTACTATGTCTACAACCCACTCACAATACATTGGGTTGAGCTTCCTCCACCACCCACTTGTCAAGAAAGGGTTATCATTGGATTTGTTTGCAAGAAAGTTATTCTTTTGATAGTACTACCTGCACAACTAGCTTCAAAGTGGTTTGAATCCACCAATTCGATCCACCACAACACCCACCACCACATTCGACCAATTTCAAATTGGAGATATTCTCTTTAGACACATGGAAATGGACCAAAACAATTATATCGACCCGATGACATAATTTTATGATCTCCCACTACCGTTCTAATGTTGTGGTTTGCAATAGAATACTCCATTGGGTATACCTTTATCGTGGCAAGATTTTTGCCTATGATCCATTCAACAACACTGGTAAATTTTGTACCATGAGACAGCCCAAGGACAGATACCCCAAGGCCTTTGGACATCGCTTAGGAGAGCGACAAGAACACCTCAGGTTCATTCAATATTATGTTCCCATTCTCAGCATTTGGGAACTCAAGGACTACAATGGGTTTGAATGGTCCTTGGTGCATAGGGTTGATCTGAAGAGGATGGAATCAGATGATCGTCGGATGGCCAATATGGCAGGCTTGTGTTCATCAATACTATCTCTTCATCCCATTGATGGAAATATCATATATCTACTGATACTTGATCGTCTTATACTCTGCAACATGAACAAAGTATGTTATGTTGGCTCTGATAATAAACATTGGCATTCAATGGTCTTTCCTTTTGTACTCCCATGGTGGCCTACTCCAGTGCCTCAAATCCAGTGGAACACACTCGGGTAATAATATTTTTAGTCTTCCCTTTGTTTATCTGGTTTGTGTTTCATTTGGTTAAATTGTTTATGAAGCGTCTGATTTAGTTACACTATTTGTAAACTAGGTGCTATTGTTCATATTCGTTTTCACTATAATTCACCTTATATTTTACTTTAATTTTATTGGATTGGTAACTTACAATTGTTATGCGATCAACTACGTGACTGTTCTACACCTGAGAGGATCTCAGAATGTATTTTCTATTAGTTGGTCTAACGGACAATTAGCATTGAACCCAATAGCTAGGATTCTAAAATTATATGAACACGTACTTAAATGTAGTTTAATTAATATTGATTCTATTGTTCCCATTAGCTATAGTGATAATGCAATAGATTTAAATTGAAATAATAAGATTAATGTTGCCATATTTTTTCTTGGTTTGTTTCTTTAGAACTAATGGACGAAACATCCAAGTGTCAGAAACTAAAACTTATGGTGAGACCCTCAAGGATCAATAGAAGGTTGCTGCTGTGGAATCAACTCGAGACCAACTTGTAGATGAGCAAGTGGCTCACGAGGGATATGTTAGAAGTGGTCAATTTCAAATCGTAGAAAAAATCACCAACGATTGTCCTCTTGGATCATAAGAGGTAGTTAATGAAAAAACATATCAAGGTCAAGAGGAGGGAGCAAGTACACAGCTCAAGGCAAGGTGAGTCGGGCCATCTTAGTACTCAGTTCATCTACCGCGACTCAAAACCAATCAGTTATATAGCGAGGAATACCCATGACTTGAGAACTTGCTATCATTCTTGAGGAAGTCACTGCTGCCGAGGAACCAACTCAAGACCAACTTGTAGATGAACAAGTGGCCCATCTATATGTGACAAGTGGCCAATATCAAATTGGAGAAGAAAACACCAACGATTGTCCTATTGGATCGCTTGTGGTAATTGATGAAAAAACATCTCGAGGTCAAGAGGACGGAGTGAGTACACAGGCTCAAGGCAGGTGAATTGGGCCACCTCGGCACTCAGTCCATCTACTTCGACTTAAAACCAATCAACTATATGGCCAGGAATGCCCTTAACTTGTGAACTTGCAATCATTCTTGAGGAAGTCACCCTCTTTCATCCTGAGACCTTTCAGTGTTTAAACAGAAAGTTTTTGTTCTTCAAGCAATTTGTTTTAAAGTCTATGGGTCAAATACTTCTCATTCAACGTCAATTCCGTTATAGGGCTCTTTCAGCATTTGAAATTCAATTTATTAAATCTAGCATGGGTGACTTGAAGATGGCAAATTTTGATATTAGATGGTTTGAAACACAATTGCATTTGGCTGAGATGAAGACGACAAATGAACTATGTAGCGGAGGAAAAACACCCGCTAAAGAACGACACTTGTAAGTGTCAATTTGGAATTCACATAGCAGCCACGTCACCTTCCAAGTCATCCATCACTAGGCGACAAAAGCACAAGGAAAGATCCAAACTCTCTCCTTAATTACTAAATCAGGCACTGGATTCTTGCAATAAACCAAGGCATAACTTCATGAATACAATCAAAACCCAAAAAGGGCGAAATGATTACAGGCACAATTCATGTATTTACAAAATTATTTAAAGGCTGAATAAGCAAAAAAGAAGAATATACATTCTTGGAGAGGAAAATTTTATTCTAAGTATGGTGTCTATTTTTCTGCACCTACACTTTGGCATCGTCTGTGGGAACGAGGTACTCCAAAATTCCTTAGGAATTTATGCCAGTACAACTACGTTCCGGAACTATAGTAGGACAACAATCACCTAACCGCAACCAGATGACGGAACTGAATTTGATACAAGAGCAGATCTTGCAATAAATGCTAGAGCGATTGGAGGAATCCAATCAGCGCATGATCGGCGTTGAATGTTACGCATTCTAGCCTCTTAACTTATGTATTTTATTCTTTTAGTGATAGGTTATTTTATTATTTTACTTCATTTTAGTGTTTTCTGTATTTTCAGGGCCTTAATGATTATTTCAGTTAAAACCATGATTTTGGGCTTTTAAAGAAGACATCGAAGATGGTTAAGTGAAGCCTACATCATTTGGATCCATTCAACTTCATTCAAATCAGCCTATGGAAGAGGTCCAAGATAATTATAGCTGCTTAAGAAGGTTTCGGGCTGAAGCCCAATTCTGCGCTTAAAACAATCTTAATCCCATTTTGGAAAATGGACCAGAAGTATTATTTCTGAGCCTCAAATCGACTTAATTTTTGCATAAGTTGAACAAAATTTGATTCTGCACACTTTTGTATTTCACATAAATTCCGTGAATTAGACTTCTAGTGGGTCAAAAGTTGGGCCGAAGTCAGCAGGAAAAGCCCACCTGATTAATGCTGCAGGAAAACCTAATTAATTCCTAATTGGATTAGGACTTTGGGGGTATTCTCTTGGGAGATAAAGTGGAGAATTGAAGGAGGAAAAGAGAGAGCTTTTTGGACAGAATTAAAAGATTTTTGCAGAGCTTTAAAGGAGAGAACCATTGGAGAACGAAGTCTTACGCGAAATTTATGAAGATGATGCATTCTTCCTCAACAGTTGAAGCTTCTTCTTCTACCATGAGCGGCTAGTTCATCCACTAGGGTTTTGATGTAGCCCTAATTAAGCATCAATGGTTTGATTGTTTTAATTATTGAGGACCTTTACATACATCAATAGATTGTGTAATTCAGAGGATTCTTATTATAGAATTGAGCTATAAAAGTCTTGCAATTTCAATTTCAATGATTTCTTATCTTGTCTTAGATATTTAGTTGTTGTTATTGAACTCAATCTCTCTTGTTTTCTGTGATTATAAGAGCGATTATTACACAATGATTTTCATTGAATATATCATTAAAAGCTTTGATGGATTATGCCTAGAGAAGACAAACCATACTGCACCCTAGAATAGAGTAGTTAGGCAGATGACCCGTGCCAATTGAAGATAGTCCATTACTTAGCCTTAATCTTATGTTATCTTCTTGATGGATGGAGGTGAGCTTGTAGCCACCGACACCACTTATGTATGATGTAATTCCCCATAGTTAATTCAATTGACCATTGATTGTGGAGTTAGTGGTGAAGTCAATTATCCTAGATTCATCTCATACAATTCACACTCTATATTTACTTTGATTTATTTTATTTTACTTTTTAATTATTTTAAAAATCAGAATTCTTTTCTCCTAAATTTAATTAGAATTGATTCCGTATTCCAACTCATCAGACCATAATCCCTGAGGTTCGACACCCCTTTCGACAGCCCTATTCTGCAAGGAATTCGTTCTATTGCGAAGTGTGGTAATATTAATTTTAATTGACACTCACAACCCATGTATCAGCGCAACGACTTGCTCCAAGAAAGGATAGCCCGGATCATAGGAAAGCAACCCAGAAATTCTTCGCCTGATAGAGAGACATTGGAAGAACATGACTCCGCTCGGGTGGGTGAACAAAATCCTAACCGATCGGAGTTCCAAACCATCAGATCAAACATCCAGTTCGATGCAATTACTGAACGACTGGAAAAGTTCAATGCAGACATCAAGGACCTAAAGAACCAAACTCCAGCAGATTTGGCGACTTAGGTGACTAGCAAAGTAGTGCAGTCCCCTTTTACAGAGGAAATAAAGAAGTCCTTGAACCCGAGGAAGTTCGTGCTCCCAAACTTCATCACCTTCAATGGAGCGACTGATCCCGTCAACCATCTTTTCCACGTACAATAGAGGATGACGCTCCACGCGAAAGATGAGAACCTCATGTGCAAAGTTTTCCTAACAAGCCTGTCCGGAGCCGCTCTAACTTGGTTCAAGCAACAACCCTCGGGCACTATCCCTAGCTTCACAAAACTATGCGAGCTTTTTATTGCCCAGTACATTGGCAACCGGCGGCAGAAGAAAACCATCTCTTCCCTTTTCACTATGAGATAAGCAAAGGGGGATACCCTGAAATCCTTTATGACTAGATTCAATTTGGAGATGTCCCTTGATCGACGGGTGTGACCAAGCTGCGGCAGTAGAAGCCTTCAAGGTAGCCATGATCCCTGGTCCAAGTTCTTTTCCTCACCTAGAACAATGGGAGATTTAAACGCAAAGGCACAAAGGTATCTCAGTCTCGAGGAAGATGAGGTGTTCCGTCAGCAAAGATCAGCCCTGATAAGCATCAGTACCCAATCTAAAGAAAACGAGAACAAACCAAAGGGGCATATTATAGCCCACCCAGTCCGACCAAAACTGAAAAAGTGACCTAAATTCGAAGAAAAGAACACCCCGTTGAAGTGTACCCTGGCTAGGCTATATCAAAAAAATAAGAGCCGAGGAATATTCCAGACACCACTGCCCATTCGGACCCCAGCCAAGCGTAAGGATAAGAGCAAGCACTGCGCCTTCCACCATGATTACGGACATACCACTAACAAGTGCCGAAATCTGAGGGGCCAAACGGAGGCAATCATAGCCAAAGGTGGGTTGATCGAATACGTAATAAAAGACCTTCCCAATCGGATCGGGCATTAGATCCCAAAGCACGGAGAAAATCAGAACCTGAACCCAGTAAGGACAATCAATACCATACATGGTTATTTGACTCATGAAGGTCGGTGCTCGGGCAGATCCTACCTTCGTCAGGCCAAAAAACTACAGAAGATGGGAGAGATCAACTCGGTCCAAAGCGAGAGAATCGACACTCGGATCACGTTCGGTGATCCTAACTTGATGAGGGTACAACTCCCCCATGAGGATTCGTTGGTGGTCAACTTACTGGTGGTGAACTGTCGAGTAAAAAGAGTGCTCATTGATGCAGGATCAAGCGTTAATATAATGACACTTGAGGTGTATAAGCAAATAGGAGTCATTGATGATCAAATTGAACCAGCTGAGGGCCCGCTTATAGGATTCGATGGAAACAGAGTCACCCCGATCGGAACGATATCATTATTTGTAACCGCAGCACAGAGAACACTTAAAGAATAATTTGTGATAACCGATGTTCACTCGTCGTACAACCTCATCATGGGTAGGGGGTGGATCCACAAGATACACAGGATCCCATCAACCCTGCACCAGGTGATGAGGTGTTTAACCCCTAACGGGAATGGGACAGTGGACCTACTCGGCGATCAGGTAGCAACAAAAGAGTGTTATTCACTAGTGGTCAAGCACACACCGAAGAAGGAAACACGCAACGCAGAGACAAGTATCCAATAGCAATCATAGAAGCCGGGCACTCAAGGAAGAAAACTTTGGAAGCATAGCCCAACCTATAGAATCGCTCCAAACGGTTGAACTCAGGAATTCAGGGGAAAGTAAAAGTACACAGATTAGGACACTTCTGCAAGAGGCGAAGAGAGCCGAATTGATCGACGTGCTGAAAAGAAATAGAGACGTATTCACTTAGAGTCATCTCGACATGCCTAGCGTAGACCCCGACCTGGCAGAGCATTATTTGAACGTGAACCCCAACAACATCCCTGTTAAGCAAAAACAACGGAGATTCGCCCCAGAGGTAAATAGGATAATAGTCGAAGAAATCGGCTGTATGCTTTAGGTAGGTTTTTCAGAGAAGTAAAGTACCCAGAATGGATCTCGAATGTGGTGGTGGTCAAGAAGAAGAATGGGAAATGGAGAATGTTCATTGACTTCACCAATTTAAATAAGGCGTGTCCGAAAGATAGCTACCCTCTTCCAAAAATAGATCAGATGGTGGACGCCACTGCCGATTACGAACTGCTAACCTTTTTAGATGCTTACTCGGGCTACAATCAGATTCTGATGAACCCGAGAGACGAGGAGAAGACATCATTCATCACCGAAGGAGGAATTTATTGTTACAAGGTGATGCCCTTACGTTTGAAAAATGCGGGGGTAACATACCAGCGGATGATCAACTGAGTCTTCAAGAACCAGATCAGCGAAACTGTGGAAGTTTACATTGATGACATGGTGGTCAAAAGTAAAAAGAGGCAGGATCACCTATGACATCTACAAGAAATATTCGAAACCCCTAGAAAGCACAGGGTAAAGCTAAATCCAATGAAGTGCTTGTTCGGAGTATCGCGGGACAGTTCGTTGGACATATGGTCAGTAGAACCGGAATAGAACTGAGCTCGTCACAGGCTTCAGCATTAATCCAAATTCCAGAACCAAAAACTCATCTGGAGGTCCAAATCCTAATCGACCGAATTGTTGCCCTCAGCTGATTCATATCCCACCTCTCGGACAGATGCAAACCCTTCTTCGACGTCATTAGAAAAAAGAAAGGTAAAGTATGAGGAATGGATCAGACAAAAGCACTGAGAAAGTTGAAAGAATATATGACCTCTGCACCAATCCTCTCGATACCGAAGCCTGGTAAAACGTTATATTTGTACCTAGCAGTATCGAAGGTATCCACAAGCGCAACTTTGGTCCGAGAAGAAGATCGGAGGCAACAACCAATGTATTACTCCAGCAAGACAATGACAAATGCAGAAAATAGATATTTAAGGGCAGAAAATTTGATATTGGCCCTCGTACATCGAAGAAGAAACTGAGCCACTATTTCGAGTCATACCCGATAGTCGTCCCAAAAAATTTGTCGCTCGAGACAATCCTCGGCAAACCAGATATGACTGGAAGATTGATGAAGTGGGCTATGGACCTCAGCTCTTACGACATCCACTTCGAGCCCCGAACGGCCCGAAAGGGACAAGTGTTGGCCAAATTCCTGTTGGAATATGATGAACCAGAAGACAAAGAAGAGAATCACCCCCAGTGGGAGATATATGTCGACGGATCATCAAGTCAACCAGGATCGAGGGCCAGAATTGAGGTTAGGAATCTAGACGGGACTGCCCTACATCATGCGATGAGATTTAATTTTGATGCCTCCAACAATGTGGCAGAGTACGAGGCCCTCCTCACAGGCCTCTGGCTAGCAACATTGTTGCAAAAAAGGAAACTGACCATATTCAGTGACTCCTAACTAGTTATGAATCAAGTTAATGGAGAATTCCAGGCCAAAGAAGATAAGATGAACGCCTACCGAGAAGCAGTGTCCGAGAGCTTCAAAGAATTTGACGAAGTGAGGCTTAACCACATTCCGTGAGAGAGAAATGAAGTAGTCGACCGATTAGCTTGTTCGGCCTCTTACGCAGACGAATCCTTGACCAGAATATCCTCCATAGAGGAATTAAGTGGATCGAGCATTGCGAAACCACTGGAAGTGTTCATAATCCCGAGAGAGCCGAGCTAGATGGATCCGATCGAAGCGTATCTAAAAAGCGGGATCCTTCCCGAACAGAAAGGAGAGTCGAAAAAGCTGAGGATGAAAGCAACTAAATACATCATCATTAATAATTGCCTCTACAGAAGATCGTACTCAGGACCATTGCTATGATGTTTGACACCAACCGAGGTAACTAAAGTCCTGAAGGAAATTCACGAAGGAGTTTGCGGGAACCATTTCGGGAGGAAGGTCATTAGCTCACAAAGCTCTGATGTTGGGGTACTTCTGGCCATATATGTCACATAATGCGGCGGAGTACTCCAGAAACTGCGATAAATGCCAAAAGTACTCCCAGTTGCTACACCAACTACCGAAAAACTTGAATCCAATAACCAGCCCTTAGCCTTTCACCCAATGGGGGATGGACCAACCACCGGGAAACTTGAATCCAATAACCAGCCCTTGGCCTTTCGCCCAATGGGGCTGCACAAAAAAAAGAAGTACGTCCTCTTAGTCATGGACTATTTCACCAAATAGATGGAAGCAGAAGCATACGCTACGGTGACTCACTCACAAGTCAAAAAGTTCATTTGGAACAACATCATATGCCGATTCGGCAGCCCCACCTAGATAATTATGGACAATGGAAAAAACCTAGATAACCAGTTCATTCAGAGGTTTTTCGCGAAGTATGGGATCAACCAAAAACTTTCCTCAATATCATACCCGCAAGGAAATGGGTAGGCCGAGATCTCTAATAAGACCATCTTCGAGAAACATAGTAGTCCTTGAGCAATCTAGCCCTTTCTCCAGCAGCATTAGGAACAAGCTTGTTATTCCTTTCTTCCGCCATGCCTTCAATGAATTCTTCCTCTTGCACAATGGTACCAACAGCGATGTTCCTCTGTTGTCTAAGAGTACGTTCAGGTTCAGGATCAAGAGGTATCACAGGATCAGCCACAGAACGACGACCTTGCATATATTAAAATTCACCTAAAAAGAAAACAAAAAACAAAATTAAAAACAAAATATAAAAATTTCCTAAACTAAAAATCCAATTAAAATTAATTCTGTAAAATCCAATCAATCAAATAGATAATCCCCGGCAACGGCGCCAAAAATTGATTCGTGTGTGAGTATGTCTCAAATTATAATTACCACACTTCGCAATAGAACGAATTCCTTACAGAATAGGGTTATCGAAAGGGGTGTCGAACCTCAGGGATTATAGTCTGATGAGTTGGAATACAGAATCAATTCTAATTAAATTTAGGAGAAAAGAATTCTGATTTTTAAACTAAGTAAAAAGTAAAATAAAATAGAACAAAATAAATAGAGAGTGAATAAGATGAGATAAATCTAGGGTAATTGACTTCACTACTAACTCCACAATCAATGGTCAATTGAATTAACTATGGGGAATTACATCATGCATAAGTGGTGTCGGTGGCTACAAGCTCACCTCCATCCGTCAAGAAGATAACATATGATTAAGGCTAAGTCATGGACTATCTTCGATTGGCATGGGCCATCTGCCTAACTACTCTAATCTAGGGTGCAGTATGGTTCATTTTCTCTAGGTATAATCCATCAAAGCGTATAATGATATATTCAGTGATTACCATTGTGTAATAATCGCTCTTATAATCACAGAAAATAAGAGAGATTGAGTTCAATAACAATAACTAAATATCTAAGACAAGATAAGAAATCATTGAAATTGAAATTGCAAGACTTTTATAGGTCAATTCTATAATAAGAATTCTCTGAATTACACAATCTATGCATGTATATAAAGGTCCTCAATAATTAAAACAATCAAACCATTGATGCTTAATTAGGGCTACATCAAAACCCTAGTGGATGAACTAGCCGCTCATGGTAGAAGAAGAAGCTTCAACTGTTGAGGAAAAAGGCATCATCTTCATGAATTTCGCTTAAGACTTCGTTCTTCAATGGTTCTCTCTTTGAAAGCTCTACAAGTATGTCTTCAATTCTTTCTAAAAAGCTCTCTTTTTTCCTCCTTCAATTCTTCACTTTATCTCCCAAGAGAATACCCCCAAAGTCCTAATCCAATTAGGAATTAATTAGGTTTTCCCGTAGCACTAATCAGGTGGGCTTTTCCTGCTGACTTCGGCCCAACTTTTGACCCACTAGAAGTCCGATTCACGGAATTTACGTGAAATACAAAAGTGTGCAGAATCGAATTTCGTTCAACTTACTCTAAAATTAAGTCGATTTGAGACTCAAAAATAACACTTATGGTCCATTTTCCAAAACGGGATTAAGACTATTTTAAGCGCAGAATTGGGCTTCAGCCCGAAACCTTCTTAAGCAGCTGTAATTCTCTTGGACCTCTTCCATAGGCTGAATTGAATGAAGTTGAATGGATCCAAATGATGTAGGCTTCTCCTAACCATCTTGGATGTCTTCTTTAAAAGCCCAAAATCATGGTTTTAACTGAAATAATCATTAAGGCCCTGAAAATACAGAAAACACTAAAACGAAGTAAAATCACAAAATAACCTATCACTAAGAGAATAAAATATGCAAATTAAGAGGCTAGAATGCGACACATTCAACGCCGATCATTGACTAAGGCACAGATGTGATTGTTGTGATAAGTGTCTCAATTAAAATTACCACACTTCACAATAGAATGAATTTCTTGCATAATAGGGCTATCGAAAGGGGTGTCGAACCTCAAGGATTTTGGTCTAAATGAGTTGAAATATAGAATTCGTTCTATTTAAATTAAGAAAGAGTAGGTTACTGATTTTTATATCTAACTAATAAAAGAAGCAAATAAAATAAAACAAGAGTAAATAAAGACTGTAGAAATTATGAGATAAATCTAGGGTTATTGACTTCACCACTAACTTCACAATCAATGGCCAATTGAATTAACTATGAGAAATTATATCATGCATAAGTGGTATCGGTGGCTACAATCTCACCTTCATCTATCAAGAAGATAACATATGATTGAGGCTAAGTTATGGACTATCTTCGATTAGCATCGGCCATTTGCGTAACTACTCTAATCTAGGGTGAAGTATGGTCCATCTTCTTTAGGCATACTCCATCAAATCTTTTAATGATATATTCAGTTATTACCATTATGTAATAATCACTTTGATAATCACAGAAAATAAGAGAGATTGAGTTCAATAACAACAACCAAGTATCTAAGATAAGATAAGAAATTCTTGAAACTGAATTTATAAGAATTTTATTGTTCAATTCTATAATAAGAATCCTTAAAATCACACAATCTATGCATGTATACAAAAATTCCCAATAATTAAAATAATCAAACCATTGATGCTTAGTTAGGGCTACATCAAAATCCTAGTGGATGAACTAGCCGCTCATAGTAGAAGAAGAAGCTTCAACGGTTGAGGAAGAAGGCATCATCTTCATGAATTACGCACAAGATTTCGTTCTCCAATGGTTCTTCACTCTAAAGCTCTACAAATTATGTCTTCAATACTGTCCAAAAGCTCCTTCAAAATAGTCCCTCATTTTTCCTTTTAAACTCCCAAGAGTATACATCAAGTCCTAATCCAATTAGGAATTAATTAGGTTTTCCCGCAACACTAAACATGTGGATTTTTTTGCTGATGTTCGGCTCAACTTTTAACGCACTAGAAGTTCAATTCACGAATTTTTTATGAAATACAAAAGTGTCCAGAATTGAATTTTGTTCAACCTTTGTAAAAAGTAAGTTGATTTGCTTCTCAGAAATAAGACTTCTGATTTGTTTTTCAAAACGGGATTAAAATTGTATTAAGTGCAGAATTGGGCTTCAGGCCCGTAACCTCCTTAAGCAGCTGTAATTCTCTTGGACCTCTTCTTTGGGCTGATTTGAGTTAAAATATAGAGTTGAATGGATCCATTTGATGTAGACTTCAACTAACCATCTTGGATGTCATCTTTAAAAGCCTAAAATCATGGTTTTAACTGAAATAATCATTAAGGCCCTGAAAATACAGAAAACACTAAAACGAAGTAAAATCACAAAATAATCTGTCACTAAGAGAATAAAATATGAAAATTAAGAGGCTAGAATGCGTGACATTCAACACCGATCACACCCCTAAACTTACATGTTGCTAGTCTCTTAGCAATAGAATAAAATAAAACTAAAACAAAGGAAACTAACTAAACACAAACTAAACTACCCAACTCCACTTTCGTGGGAGAACTGATTGCATTTAGCATATGCAACAAGCCTTTAAATCCCTAGGTTCCCCCTAATGGACGAGTATAGTCTCGTGAGGATTTCTAGAAATGTTACCCACAAACATTCAAAATTCTGTTTAAACATTAATCAAGAAGAAGATTATAATATATAGTTACAAACTTGAATTCAAGAATAATTTCAAACTTTCAAATTTCATAATTCAAAGCAATGGTCCGCACACATAATTCACATCCACACATCTCAAAATAACTAACTCTAGCTCCCTTGTGTAAAGTGAACTAACAGTCATCTCATGTGGCATAACTCAGCTCCAAATATATTAAGTCACATACCCCTTCAAATCACTAGCTCCCCTTATTGAAATCATACTTTCAAACATGAATACATGACTTTTTTATTTTTTTTCTTTCATTATTTTTTTCATTGCTTTATAGGTTGTGCAATGTCTTGGTTTATTAAGTTTTATGAAATATCCATGTAGCAAGCTTTCAGTCAGTGATTCCCAAACCAGATGGCTTTAGGGCACTAGGCGTTAAGACACCCCGAAGAACCTAATTACTCAAATCAGTCAGGCCACAAATCAAGACAACCAATGCTTATCTTTTCTCACACCTTCACTTTTGACGCGAACACTCCGTGCTTCCTGAGGCATAGAGGTTCGATTACTCATGAAAATGATCAAATTGATTTGCTATTCATCACATTTATTCTCTTTTCTCATCTCATCTTTTTTCCATTCAAGTCAAGTAAAACACATCATCGGTACTCATTCTCAAGAGATACTATTTAATATCAAGCTCTTGTCTGGTACATATATCTTGCTTGGGATTGGTCAAAAAAATTGTGTTTGTCTTGAACTTGGGATACATGAGATGTACAAATTCTGTCTATTACTACTTTATGCCTCTTTAACGTGAGTGTGGTGCAAAATGTAAGAAATATGCATGGTGGATCAAAGTGTAATAGATGAAGCAGACAAATGTCAATTGAACATAAAAAAAGAAAAAAAAAAAAGTGACTCCTCAATGTTCTTAAATATTTTGCACCGAAACCTAAAATTTGGGCATGGTTTTTTGGAATTATACAATAATAATTAAGAAAAAAAAATTGAGAGACAGATCTACGAGAATGATATATTCGTACATTTTATCGAACCTTAAATAATAATTGGTAATAGGTATTTGTAAAGGAAATGATGAAAATTAGTGTGAATGTGTTAATCTATAGATGTTGTGACTAGTGGAGAGATAATTCTGTTGGAGTAAAACAGAAAGCATATAGAGTAAACAAGAAAGGAGAGAGGAAAAAAGAAAAGAGATGGAAAAGAGAGTGAGTTGAGAGAATTGTACGTTGGTAAGAGAGGAGAGAAAAAACTTGAGAATGTTGGGATAATTCAGAGTTACTTTTGTCAATTCATTTATCAATAAATAGAGAATGGAGTGCTAATATCAGCTCTCTAAAAATATTATCGTTGAATATGTTTTTGTATTAATTATTTTCGTAAAGGATATCTTGACATTGTTCAATGTCGCCCCCACTAGATTAAATTCTTCCCCACTGTAATAAAGAACAAGAACTTACATCAGTAGTAGTTCACCCACGTAAGTACCGGATAAAGGAAAGAAAAGTGATGATGAACTTGCATCAGTGCCTCAGCGGTGGCAAATGAAGAATGTTTGCACTAGCGTTCAGATAATATGTCTTGATTAAATTACAGGCATCACATATTGATAGTACAGCAAAATGATTTAAAAGGTGATATCAAGTCTTCAGGTATATTGCTATTTATTTCCTAAGGTTAGCATGGGAAAACATGGGACATCATAGAATTTACTGATTGATTATAAAATAAAAAATATAAATATAAATAAAAAAGAAATGAAGTGGTCGAGGAAGAGAATTTTGAGGGTTTGAACTAAAATACGTACCATACCAAAGCTCATGTAATAAAAATAAAAATAAAAATAAAAATAAAAAAATTTAAGAAAATAAAAGGAGTTGATAACTACGAGGGTTGTTTGAGGTCAAACTCCTTTTAATGGTAATATTTTAGTTAGAACACTACTCATTGTTGAAGTGACAAGCCCCCCGGCCTTAATTTTGAATGGTTAAGAAGTACCGGAATGGACACGGAACACGAGTACGACACGACACGAATATATTGACACGATAAATTTCAAAAAAATAGGACACGGACACTGCAAGAATACGGCTATAAAATAATAATATATTAATATATATTCAACAACTTAACCAATATTCATAATACTATAAATCTAACAATAAAAAAAAATTACTCAAATAATTGAATTTATTATCAAGTAATTAATGTATTTTCAAAATGAGTGTTTTCATTATATTCAAACCCACTGTTAGAACCTTACACATTACTCATTTTTCTAATAACAAAAAAATAAATTTAAATACAAAATACCAAACAAACTGACATGACTTTATGTTAAATAAAGTTCTATTGAATTTTTTATTTTATTTTTTCTAAATTTATTATTTAGAAATTTTTTCTAACTATTTCTTATTTTTTTAAATTTTTATTTTAGAAAACACTATATTTATAAAGAAAATGACATAATAGTCATATTAAATGATATATATGTCATTATAATTCTTTCAGATGTAAAGATGTTAGCTTTTAGAAGATGAGGGACTGGAGTGCTCAAAAAATAGTTCAAAATGGTCTTTTTGCAACTTTGGAAAAGTTCAGAGGTTTTTTTGCACTTTTAAAAATTATAAAATGTACCCCGCCGTATCCCCCCCATGTCCTATTCGTGTTCCCGTCGTGTCCCCCGTATGTAAAAAAAAAAAAATTAGGACACTTCTAAGGAGTGTCCGACAAGTGTCTGAGTGTCCAACACAGATACGACACCCTTATATAAAGTATTCATGCTTAATTAACATAATCGTGAGTTATTTTTATCCTCGTACATAAGGCCAAAGATGCACCCATAGACAAATTTCTACCATAGAATTTAATAAATATAAGTTTCTAATAAATTTTAATGAATTTTGTTGAACTTTTAAAGATAATTTAATACAAGTAATGACTCATGCACGAATTTAAGTCACTCTTGACAATAAAGGCTTAATAATTTAGCCTTTTTATTAAATTAACAATATAAATAATAGTCATCACGTGAAACACATTGCTACATTATACAACATATTACCCCGTGAGATAGGATCTAAAACAATAGCAGATAGATCAAAAACATTATAAGTTATACAAATAAAAGATTGAATGTTTACCTATTTCTTGAAAATTCAAATAAATTTGAATAATCGGGTGGATCCAAAGAAAACTTGTAGATCTTGTGTAAATCTAGCCCGAATGAATATGATTCATGCTATATATTAGCAATTTAAGTGAAGAAACCAAAAAAAAGAAAGAAAGAAAAAATTGAAAACTCATTGATCGAAATTGTTTTTGATTCAAGATCTTGTTGAAATTGGTGTTTGAAGTTCAAATCTAACTTGTTTATGAGGTTTAGAAAGAGAGAATGTTGGTAGAGAGAAAAAAAAGTTGACGAAATGGACCAAAAAAATAGAGCCGAGTCTTCTTTAAATTTTCAATTAAACTCGGCCTGGTTGGCCCGAGTCACCCCTAATTTCTATTTTGCTCTTCCTGTTGATTTCATTTCGAGTCGTACCAAGTCACCTCGGGGCACCAAGTCGCAATATCGGCATGACTTGGGACTTGTTAGAGCACAATTAACACTGGACCGAGTCTATGAGCCATGACTCAAATTATTCATGTATAGCATAGTTTCATTTGTAGTTCATTATAAAGTAACCACAAAGATATTGACGCTCTTCAAATCGAATGGCTCATCCATGTAATTTTTAGCATTGATCTTACGAGAGAAAAGCCATGGACGATGAAAATGGTCTAGCCCAATGAACACTGTAGTTTGGCCCAAGCTCCAATCCATAAGTTTGTTCGGCCCATTTCATATTTTGTTGTGAGAGGTGCTTCTCCTTTTGAGGGTCTAATGAGAATATTGGGCCTGAACTGAAAGATAGGCAAGTTTAAACATCTTGCCAAAATCATCTTGTTCATTCCAAGAAATTTAGCAAAATTTAGGAAAATAAAATTTATGCATGGGATCGAATTTGTTAAACTCTTTAGGCACACCTCCAAAATTTTCCTTGTTGAGCAAGGAATTAAGCAACTGATGAATTTCTTTTAATTGAAAATTCATAAATTTACTGTTTCAAGAATTTGGCCAATTGTTAGATATCAATGGCAATCGTGTAAATATTTGTTTTTTCAATGAATTTTGAAATTAGAAGTTCCGGGAATATTTATTTATTTTTGAAAGATCATGCAATTTTATATATAAAAAAATAATTACAGGACCTTGGGCCCAAGTAACTAAATGCAAGTATTTTTATGGACATCAAATGCAAAATATTTTATTTATTTATATTGAATAACTTAAAGTAAATTGAAATATAGTGGAGTATAAGATAAATTTAAAAGAGATTTACTTAATTGTTTTCAATCAAAATAAGGACAAAACAATCCAACAAAACACGAACAAGACGTGCTGAACGAGATTATTCTTGAAAGAGTTGAGCATATTTATTAATTCATGTGTAGATTGAAAAGCTCTCTCTGAACTTATGAGATTTGCAATTTTTTTACAAATAATGGATTAGAATTTGAGCCTAACAGCTTTTTGAATGTTTTCCCGCGTTAAAGAGTTTTACCAAGTTAAAATTAATATTCATTTTGCTATTTTTTATTTATTTATTTGCTTGTGTTTAATGTTTACATTCTTGTAATTTGAGCTTAATTGCTCTCTGTGAGCTTATGAGATCTGTTGGAGCCTAAGAGCCTACTTGGTTCAATTCTCAGTTTTCAAAAATTCATAAAACAGAAAATTGTATTAGAGAACTATAAAAGACAAGTCTTTCAAAACAAGCCCCTTTTTAATTGAATTTTTAGAAAACAAATTTTTCTTTGAAAACATGCCTTTTTTAACTAAGTTTTTTAGAAAACTATCAACCAAACAATTTTACAGTTTTATAATTTTAGTTCTCAGAAAATTGAAGCAAACAGGCCTTAACCTTTCCATCATTCTTTTACTACCTTGGACAATGACCTGCTGGTTTGTAAGATCCATATTTTCCCCTCTGATTTACACATTTTCCATGGTTTGTATAGTACTTTAGTTTCATGGAGCCAGGGGTCGACTTAAGTGACAACCAAGGGAACCCATTTTTTTTTTTTTTTTTTGTAAAATATCTATAATTTAGGTTCCTATAAATATTTAAATGGATATTTCTAATGAGCATAGCCCCCCCCCGCCCCCCCACCCCCACCCCCCCCCCCCCCCCCCCCCACAAAAAAAAATAAAATTAATAAAAAATTTCATCGTCTTATTTCTACAGTCTACATTTAAAAGAATGTTAAAATTTTCCAAATATAGTTCCTATCTATATTATTTTTCTCATTTTATGCACTTAGTGATTTATGAAATACTCTAAATAATATAATAAATATTCTTATTTAGATCTACTTTCCAAAATTCTAATGTTAAAAAAAGTTTACTAAATATGAGATAGTTCATTGTCATTTCTATTAATGTGATCAAAGTGGTGTTGCTCAGCTAAATCATTTTTGAATTTTCTTATTATATAAGGATAGTTTGTATGTGATGCATATAATCCCACACAAAAATCTCCAAAATGATTTTCTCTATCAACAAGCATGGCCCTTTACTCCATTGTGATTAGGAGATTATGGGTTCGAAATACGAAAAACAGTCTCTCTGCATGCGGAGGCAAGGCTGCAAACATCTGACATTTCCTTGACCACGCAATGTAGGTATATATCTTGTGTTTGTTGAATTGTTTTTGTTGGTACATGGACCCTCTAAATTCTTAAACTCCTTTTCTATGTTCGATCGACAAGTAAGCCAGCATTAGTTGCATTATTACATGTTAGAATTTGCATAAAATTACTGCCTTGATGCTCAAACTACAGTTATGTTAGTCTAGTACTTTGAATTCCATGGAAGATAATAAAATTACAAGTTGAATCACTACTCGAACAGCTAGAAACCTTGGAAAGAAAATAATTTTGTTTATGAAATGTAAATATGAGACAGAGAAAACGAGATAATAAATATGTCTTATAGCGATGGTCCAAACCATCGCTAAAAGTCTCAAAAACCGCTGCTAAAAGCTGTAGTGGCAGCCTAGTAGGGGCTTCTACATTAGCCGCAATATATGCGGCCGCTATAAGTACTTAGTTTATAGGTCAGAATCAACGATGATTTTTGAAAGTTACAATAGTGGCTTCTACATTAGCCGCAATATATGCGGCTGCTATAAGTATTTAGTTTATAGGTTAGAATCAACAATGGTTTTTGAAAGTTACAATGGCCGTTTTGTATTTTTTAATAGAGGCGCTGAAAACTGCTTCTATAGGGTAGCCTTTAATATTGATTTTTGAAATTTATAACATCGGTTTCGACCACCGCTAAAGGTCTTCTTTTTTTTTTTTTTTTTAATTTTTCAACTTAAAAGCTAAAACTCCTGTTTGTTTGTTTGTTTTTTTATTTTTTGGGAAGGTTAAAAATCTAATGGCAAACCTATATAACAAAACAAATCATATACCAGTAACCCAAGTTTCACCAAACTTTTACTTTGTAAGTACAAAGGATGGGCATTGTAGCACAAAAAAAATGTGCCTTCAAGCTTCTTGGAAGTTAGAAACAATTACAAAATTTATGTTATGTGAAATTCCTATAGATTGCTCTAGCAAGACCTATAGTACTGAATTAACAAGTGTAGTCACCATAAAAAAAAAAAAAATTAGAGCAAAAGGAAAAGAACACCAACAAACAAACGAGCAAGGCTCCCAAACAACATTACAACAAAATAAGCCATCACAATAAACAATAACCTTCAGGCCTAGGAATTTTCAAGTCACAAGCTCTATTTTGGAGATCAACCTGTTTAAAAACCTATGCCTAAGTCACAACCTACAAATACAAAGACAAAAAAAATTGAAGAACCGAGAGGGGGAGGGGGTGAATAGGTTCCGTCCAATTTCTTTTCAATTCTTCAAGTATGACAACTAAAAATTATGGGTAAAAAACTCCAAAATGGGTAAAAAACTTACTTGGCCCTAAGGCTCAAACCAATCCACTAAAATAGAACCAAGTTACACTTGTATAACACTCACACCATGCTCATATACAAGTCACTCCAGCTCTCACCCTAGTTTACGTGAACCACTCTCACCAAACTTACCAGAAGCACTCAGCTCTGGCCAACTCAATCTTCCATAAGCTTGAGCTATCTCACACCAAACTCACAGTCACTCCACCTTTCAAAGCAACGTTATGCCTGGACTACAAGTAGTGAGTGTGAAGAACAATACAATGGAAGTCAACAATTCTCAAGTTATAAGATCAGCAAGTACAAAGCTTAACCTGAAATTAAACAACCACTTGAACTTGGCAGATAATAAAGTTTGAGTGCAGCATCTATTCAATTCCTTCTTACCATATGTAGCAAGCACAAGGAGAATATGGATGATGACAAGGCAGGCCTGCTCAATCCAATTAAGTACAAAGTAGTTTACTTTGTTCTTGCAGCAACATAGTCCTCAATTCAGCATAATGAACAGTGCAGCAAGCTGATCTGAAACCCCTATTTATAACCTGAGTTAATTCTTGTAAGACAACATCTAAAACAAGCTTAATACATGAAATGAAGCATTTTCATATACATTTGACATTTAAAAGTAACCCAGCAATGTAAACAGCCTTTGAAAAGGCCTTTTGACAGAAATTTTAGATCTAAAGTGGACTTCTAGTTAGTAAAAAACAAAAGCAACTCTAAACATAACTTTAATACAACTAAACCATTTTTATCATGATCAAATTAATATGTATGCGGGAACATCAATAGCAACCCAATAATTTATCTAAACAAATCTGTCAACTCTTTGGACCAAATTCTGTAATAATGTTGCTGCAAGTAACTATGAATAGTCAAAAATTGATCCTATGCTATTTCTGAGAATGTATCAGCTTAAGCAGACTTAAAATGTGAGTTGAAACATGCTCATATACAATAAAGCCTCAAATATCAACTAGTGACATGATCTGAGTTTTTAAAGGCTTTCGACAACAACTTTTAGATGGACAAGTGGAGATTCAGAAGGTCAGAAATTTGATTCAGCTTCTAGTCCAATCTCTTGCAAGCATATACAGATAATATATGATGTATTACACATGTTTAATTCAAAAAATGCAAACCAGGAATCATCAAGATCAGATTTGACAAAAACATGAGTTTTGACAATGATTTTGAAGATCAATGATGAGGTTCAAATATCCAAAACCTACTGCAGCTCCAATACAAGTATGAATCTAGCTAAGACATGTGACATAGTATAAAATACACATGCTAAAGTCATTTCTAAGCCTTAACCTTATCAGAAGCATACTGAAAGTAAGCTTAGAGGCAAGACAACTACAGTTTTAGCCAAAAATGAGGTTACAAATACAAATATGCAGAACATTTACTAGATGTTTGGACCTATGCAGCCTCCAAGGGATGTGTGGTAGTTGCCTGTAGCTCCCTGCACAAAAACACACACCCAAAAGCCAAACAAAGCTTAAGGAAGGCTGTTAGTGTAAATACCTCATGTGTATATTGAGGTGGCTTGAACATAACTATGGAATGACTTCAGTAGACATGAAATACTTCAGAAATCAATATGGAATAGCCAAGCATAGCCTTAAGAGTGAAATTACATAAATTCCCCCAAATGGGTTGTTTGAGTAATTAGCTGGGAGTTTAGGACATCTTTGATTTAAATGCATTTACAAGTATAATATAGATGCTTAAAAAGAATATAAAACTTAGTTAACCACTGAAATCCATCCAAAGAAAACATATAATGTGAAATGACCATTCTGCCCTTGCTATAGAAATGTGGACAATATAAGAGATGAAATGAGCTTGTAATGCACACATTAAATTCTTTTGACATTAAACTAAGCAAACATGCTCATGGACCATCAAAAGTGCAGTCAGACATCACTTAAACCAACTTAATCAATCCATGCCATACATATCTAAATTGATCAATTTACACCATTGTTGAATCTTAGCTACCACAGTCTGTCTCCAAATTTGTCACTTATCTGATTGCCCAAAACGAATCATCCATGACTTAAGTAGTGAACTTTTTTTTTCCATGACTACTATTTGAACCGGAGGCTCTAAAACAGTTTCATTCTCATTTTATAAGTTCTGTGCGGTGTGTCTAAATGGTCATATAACTGCTTTCCTAGAAATTTCTTGCTTTGTGTTTTCAACCCAAATAATTAAGAATTAAGCAGTTGTCACATTTAATTAGTGAAGAAAAATAAAGAGCATTTGAGGGTATATATACATTGACTGTTGCAACCTATCCTACTTCAATTCATGAACTTAATAGCCAAACATATATCTGATGCTTGATGGTGAAGAAACTTTAGCATTTAAAGTCATCACATGACAATATATTAGACTTAGATCTTTCCATCTGACTATTATGTAGAAATAACTCAAACATGGTTTCCATCTGACTATTATGTAAAAAGTTGCTATGCTTAGATCTTTTGAACTGAAATCAAAATGGAAATTCATCCAGGTGAACTTGGGTTATGCATCAAAATCAGGATAGTTGCAGATGCATGAGTAAAAACGATAAAGAATAGCTGCAGATGAGTTCTATATTGAGGGCCAAGATTCAACTCACAATCATCCATAAGCTACCCATTCTTCCATCTATGGGTAATTATATACATATCTGCCTGGCTTAAATCACTCAATCAGGTCTCTTTTTAGACTACTATCAAATAACATAAAAAACATTGAAAATTTCCTTCAAACAACATATAATACTGAACTATGCTACATAGGAAATAAAATATTACCTCTTCATCACTCAACCGTGCGAAACTTTTTGATCCAGCGGGATGTGTAATGGGCTGCTTGGCGCGATTTGCCTTATTTGTAGAACTAGGATTTTATAAAACAACATAAAAAGATATCAATGGTGGCAAAGTATAGATTCTCAAAAGTTATACAACATTTTATTCTTACAGGTCAGCGCTTTTTTTGTTGACTAGAGAGGTGTTCCCACCAGATGTTTTTGAATATGTGACGTATTAATTTTAATTTGAAAAGAATTTGGTGCAATGTTCCAATTTCCAACCTCAACTTGGCTGGTCCCAGCTTTAGCAGTATATCAATGTTTATAATGAAGTAAGTCATGATCCAATTCTTCAAAACAGAACACAAATGTAAAGAACAATAAGACTTAGAAGGGTAAAGATTATCGTCCATTAAAATTCATCTTGAATCATGATGTTCAATCGTATATCTTTGACAAATTAAAATTAAAAATAACAGAGAACAAAAGAGCACGTTACGAAAACAAAATACATGTTTGACAAGAATATAATTGTCCCTCGACTGAGTTCCAAAAGTGAACTAGGAACCATCATTGATCTGGAAGGACTCGATCATCCCAATCTGCTAGACGTTCTTCATCAGTGTCAGTGGCCACTGTGAGGCCAAACTGCCTGCAATTATTTGACCAATAACCTTGTATATATATCTACTTTAAACTGTGAAACAAAAAGAAAAAAAAAGAATTTCCTTCTGTTTGCACATTATAACCATACCTTTAGGATGCCCTTTTCAACAACTAATCTCCCTGCTGCAGATTTGGCTTCGCTAGCCAAGAAGTCTAAGACTAGTTCCTTCCTTCCACAAATCCCAGGCTCTTTAACCCTCTGCTCAAAACTGGTTTGGCATCATCTTAAACTGCCAAATTTGAACAACTAGTTAATTTCATGCAGTATTATTGAAGATTCACATTACTTTCTTTTCAAATGTTTAACAAATTTCATACTTTCCAGCACAAACATTTAATAATACATCCACTGAATTACTAAACTATACTAAAATTTAAGTGTGTTTAGTTTCACATTTTTATACATTTTTTTCTTTTCTCGATAAATAGCTTAGTGGTTCATTGTAGCGATCATAAGAGAAATATATATAAGAAGCTGTGAGCTCTAAGATAAAAACGGAACTATAAAAAATTGAATAAGAGAGTGGAAGAAGATTTCAAGGCAAAAACTGAATCAACACAACTATAATAACAAATTTCAGAAAAAAAATAGATCTAAAATTTTAATTGTTAATAAATAATTGACCATTGAAATATGTAGGATAACATAATTAACTTTTATCAATTGTTTGAACAGTGCGTAGATATGTAATTGAGTTGAGAGAGAGGCCTGTGCACATTTCATGAGAGGCGATAGAGAAATGAAAGGGGCTACATGATGCCACTAAAATTTTGCTGCTGCATCACTATGAAAGGAAAACCAAAGTTACTTGACAGTAATGGATTTGTGCCTGAACACCTTGTTAGCTTTATATTTAATAAAGTATATATGTATATGTATGTAGATATACTGTAAATATAATATTTGTTGCTTCAATTGAAGTTTTCATTTCAATAGTTCCAACTCCTAATGCTTCAAATACTATACAAGATACAAACAACCATATACACTTGTATAATGTAACTTGTGTCAAACATCTATGTAACTTACTGACTATACAAGAAAATGAAGACAGAAAGAATAGAAGATCAAGAAAGCTCAAATTGAGGTACTGATATATGCAGCATGGCTACTTGGGAATTCTTCCCTGATGGTGATGCCTCAGGTTAGAAGTCAGTCTGTCAACATGACAACAACGATACCTGACAAGCACATGACACACTAATGCTGACAAGTTTCTTCATTCATGACAGCAATCCCTTTCTTATAGTTGAACGTTGAGTATAAATACGGTTGCACGCTCAACTCTTCAACTGGCCTGTCTGAATTCTGATGAGATTACTGGTGATGATTCGTGTACCAACCTGACATAGTTAGACCATAAATTGCGAGTGCAATGTCAATGATTCCAATCAGCATAATGCAATAGCATACAATGGACATTGTTAGTTCTTGATATTGTGTGAAATGCTAGAAAAGGTTTAGAGAATTCTCATTTCTGGAGCCAGAAAGGAATGGGGCTCATAAAGGTTTATAAGAGGTTAGTTTAGGTGCTTATTAGAGGTTGACAAAGATTCTTAAGATTTCAAGGATTCAGTATTTTGGGTTCCCCTGCCTTTTTCCAAGGATTGTCTCATTTACAAGCATATATGGGCGACTATGTTCATGGCATCGAAACAAAATAGCAAGTTAAGAATGTTGCAACCAAATCTATATAAATATTATAGTTACAGAAAGGACAAGGGAAATTGTGTTCCTCCCAAGGAGGCTGAATAACGCATGGGGCGACATGGTCCTCCCAAGGAAGCTGAATAAATATTATAGTTATAGAAAGGATTGTCTCATTTACAAGTATGAGGAGACATGTTCCTCCCAAGGAGGCCGAATAGTGCTAAGAAGCTAAAACAATATCACACCTACGAATAGGCAAAGTGTACAACATTGCAAGAAATCAAAGAGCTTGTTTTCAAGAAAATATTTGCAAAATACAGAAGTGTTCTTTCATTTGATGGAACAAAGATATTATCTTGACATCACAAACAAGAAGTAAAGCTACCCAGAATCAAGTTGATTCACATCAACAACCTTTATAACATCAAAATTCTCCTTCGTGGTCGCATATTCCCCTTGTAGACGTGTAGACAACTCCTCAACCTCAGCTATATCCTTCTGAATCCTCTCCATTCTAACAAGAAGTTGTTCCTTCGCCAACTTCATCTCGGCCAAATGCAACTGGTCATTAAGCCATGCGATCTCAATATTTGCTTCCTTCAAGTCATCCATAGTAGATTTAATAAACTGAATTTCAGATGCTGAAACAGCTCCATGACGGAATTGACGTAGAATGAGAAGTATTTTACCCAGAGACTCGAAAACAAATTTCTTGCAGAAAAGAAACTTCCTCTCCAAACACTGAAAGGTCTCAGGATGCAAAAGGATGACTTCCTCAAGAATGGTTGCAAGTTCATTAATCATGGGTATTTATCGCCATATAACTGAATGGTTTTGAGTTGTTGTGTACTTGCTCCCTCGCCTTGACTTCGAGATGTTTCTTCATCAACTGCCTCTTGTGATCCCAGAGGACAAGTGTTGGTGTTTTCTTCTACAATTTGAAATTGACCACTTCTAACATTTCCGTCATGGGCCACTTGCTCATCTACAAGTTGGTCTCGAGTTAGTTCCTCAGCAGCAGCCTCCTTGTTGAGGATTAACAGGCTCCTCGAGGGCCTCACCATAAATTCTAGGTTCTGACACTTGGATGTTTCGTCCATCAGTTCTAATGAAACAAACGAAGAAAAAACATGAAAAGATTAATCTTATTCTTGCAGTTTAAATCTACTGCTATATCACTAAAACTAATGGGTTCAATAGAATAAATACTAATTAAACTACAATAAGGCTGTGTTCGGCTGCACGGAATTGGAGCCTTGGAATTAACAAAATTTTCTCCCATTCCAATTCCAAGGCTCCAATTCCGTGCAGCCAAACACACCCTAAGTATTCATATAATTCTAGGATCCTAGCTACTGGGTTCAATGCTAATTGCCATCTGTTAGACAAACTGACAAAATATATTCAGAGCTCCTCTCTAGTGTAGAAAGGTCACATAGTTGATCACATAAACAATTGAAAGTTACCAATCCAATAAAAATTGAAGTAAAATACAAGGGGAATTATAGTGAATATGAACAATAGCACCTACTTTACAAACAATGTAACTAAATCAAACACTCCACCAACAATTTAACAAACGAAACACAAACCAGATAAACAAAGAGAGAACTAAAAATTATTACTCGAGTGCATTCTGCTGGAGCTGAGGAACTGGCATAGGCCACCATGGGAACACAAAGGGAAAGACCATTGAATGCCAAAGTGTATTATCAGAGCCAACATAACATGCTTTTTTCAAAGTTCTGCTCTTCATGTTGCAGAGTATAAGTTGATCAAGAATATGTAGATATATAATATTTCCATCAATGGGATGAAGAGAGAGTCTTGATGAATCGTCCGCCCAAGCGGCCATCCAGCAATCATCCGATTCCATCCTGTTTAGATGAACCTTGTGCACCAAGGACCATTCAAGCCCATTGCAGTCCTTGAGTTCCCAAATGCTAAGAGTGGGAACACAATATTGAATGAACCTGAGGTGTCCTCGTCGCTCTCCTAAGCGATGTCCAAAGGCCTTTGGGAAGCATCAGGTTTGAGGTTTGACTCCCCTTAAGTGCAAACAATTCCTTGGGGCCAGCCTCCGCGGGTATACTCCGCGACTTACCCGGTCTGGGGTGGGGAGGTGCCCTACCTCAGTCCTAGGGATTAGTCGAGGCAAAGCCTCGGGCACCCTGGTTATCAAAAAAAGAAAAAGAAAGTATGATGTAAATGTGTAACCAAAAAAAAAAATGATCAAATTTCTCCTATCAAATTTGCGTTTTCTAGAGAATAAAAATTATCTATTATCAAAGCAACCAACTATCTTGAAAAATTGTCTATCAATTAGCTTAATCACAACTAATATAAATCAAGAACATAGCATATGCTTCCATGAATTAACGTTATATTCTGTCAAATATATAAAAAGCACGCACATGCAAAAGATCTGATCCTGTTGGATGCATGTCTTTATGTAGTGATAAGCATATTAAAGGCAGATCCATGAGCTTGCTTTGCTTACCTCATGGAAAGAAAAACATATAAATGGGATTTGCCCGAAATTCATAGGCCCTAATACCAAGCAATGTAGGAATCGGTTTCTAATTGGACGTAGGGGATGTGGGCAATGTTAGGCCAGGAGATTCGTCAGTTTTCTTTCTTTGATTCTTTGGCTAATCAAATGGTCATTAGATTGCTGCAAATTTTTAATGTTCGTCGCAACATTGAATTGTCCTGGTGAAATGGAAGATTTATTTTCTTGAATTCCTTTTGACTACAGAATTATTAAAATTAAGAATGTTTTAACAATGCTGTGCCAGTCGATCAAGAAATTAATAATGAGATATAGTCAGTTCTCAATTCAGGACACCATCTAGAAAAAATTTCCAATCACAATGCAAGAAATAAGTGCCACCTCAAACTCAATTTTAGAGGTTGGTAATGTTCAAAAGAGAATATACAAGACAAAAACCACATCAATCAAGAGGACAAGAAGAAGAAAAAAGTTGTGGCTCAGAGTGATCCTGAAGGAAATACCTTAAAAAGAACAACGTAGCCATCCTCGATTACCGAATGAAAGGATTGGAAACTGGATAACAAGAATACTTGTCTGAGTTGACCAGTGTCTGAAAGGATTTTAACATCATGGAATGACAATGATCTGATGCTCACGTACATCTTCTATTGGTTATGTCCTGTAATCAATAGGAGTGCAAATTAGCAATATATCATGCTAGCCCAGGCTCATATATCATCCACATGCAAAAGAGCAGAATCCTGTTCGTATATAGCCAGCCCATGCTCCCACAGAGCAATGAGACTGTAGAAAAACAAATGAACTAGCTTACCTCACGGAAAGAAAAACATAGGAGATGTGGGCAATGCTGGGCCAGTAGTCACCTCCGTCCTCCAAGCACTGCTGTCTAAGAACTGGATAATAACCGGTCTGAAGAGTTTGAAGCATGGAAGGCAGCCCTTCCTTTGGCAACGATCAAAACTTAGGGAAGTCCTGGATGGTTAGATGTTGAAGATATGGATTCCAGATTCAGCAGGAAAAGGAATGCAGACCAGCCCTGGATATCCACCTTTAATATGTGATTGTCCAAGAGAGGTCAATCTGTTGAGACCCCACTCTGACAAGGGCTTGAGTTTCCCCCAACAACAGACGAGACGAAGTGTGATAAGGTTGGGGCAAATTCCCTTAAGGAAAGGATTCAAGATCTGGACAATCATATATTTCTATGGATTCAGTCCTTGAGCTGTGGTCGGTTCCATGGAAAGAATGAAAAAAATGAGATTATCCAGGGCAAGTATTAATATCAAACAAGAGAAATATACAGGGGCTTGCAAAACAAGGTTTTGTTGTATTACCTCTACCGTAATATAATATGGATAGCATCCTTTCAAGGTCCATTAATCGTCAAAGAAATTTAAAAAATCCTCACTCTAAAAAATTTGCAAACGGCTTTTTCTTTTCAGTGATCCATTATAATTCAAACTTTATAGTGCCTCCACCAGTCAATTTTTTGAATCTAAGTGGAAGTTCTTCAAGCCATCCAAGTCAATTATAATTTGGTTCAAAAGGTCAGATGGAAAGATTCATCAGAGTGAGGATGTTACTCGTTTTGGGGCATGAACTGGGAAGGGAGACTCAACCAATGAATTTAAATCATATAGTAAAGCAGCTTAGGGGGCAATGAGGTACAATTGTTGCAACCAAGTTAATGATTATCAAACTTAAGATAATTGCATCTATGCTAGGTCCAATAAATCTATGAAATAATTAGGTTAATTTAATAGCAAGTTAAGTCATTAAAATATAAGTTCTAGATTATCATCACCAAATGCTATGAAAAACGAGATTGTTCAGTCTGCTTTCCATTTATGCATGGCCAGATTTTAGTGCTTGAGGATTTGTGAATTTTAATGTTTCCTCTTCTTCAAACGAGATCTCCTCCTAGAGGGTAGGTTAGTGCTCAGTGTGGTACATAAATATAGCATTTTTTTCAAATTCCTTTTTGTTACAGAATCATTAAAATTAATCAATTTTTTTTTATGAATGAAAATTAAACATTTTTCAACCATGTTGTCTGTCAGTCCATCAAGAAATAACGGTATATAGTCAGTTCTGAAGGATACCATATAGAAAAAAATTACGAATAGAATGCAAGAAATAAGTTCCACCTCAAATTCAATTAAACAGAACAAAGCAATTTTAGAGGTCAATGGGGGAGGACAAGAAGAAGAAAAATAAGTAGTGGGTCAGATGTTGAAGGAAATACCTGAAATTAACAACTCAAAAGCACCCTCAACTAAGAAAGCTTTTGTGTGTAAGGAATTTAACATGATGGAGTGAGAATGATGTGATGCTCACCTACATCTTCTATCCTTTATGCCAAAACCTGTAATTAATAGGAGTAAAACTTAGCAATATTAAAGGATGAAAGATTTATATATCAAAATTAAAATTGAACACTTATTGGAATGTTCACCCACGAGGGGCTCAAAATATTGAAAGATTTATATATCATCTTAAGCACCCTTCTTTGGGGTAGATGGTGTAGAAAAAACATGACCAAGCTTACCTCACAAAGGGAAAAAGGGAATAAAATCTTTGCGATCTGTTGTGACGTAGGGGATGTGGGCAATGTTGGGCCAGTAGTCACCTCCGTCCTCCAAGCACCCTTCTTTAAGACGTGGACAATTACTGATCTGAAGAGTTTGAAGCGTGGAAGGCAGGCCTTCCTTTGGCAAGGATCGAAACTTAGGGCAGTCGGAGAGATATAGATGTTGAAGAGAGGTGAGATTTTGGAAGGCCTTGAATGATATGGATTCTAGATTCGGCAGACTTCCGATCCATAATGTGGTTAGAGTTGGAGGAAGTAGACAATACTTGTCATTGTCATTATCATCTTCTTCTTCTTCTGGAGGAAAAGGAAAGGAGACCAGCTCTGGATATCCACCTTCAATACTGAGATGTCGAAGAGGTGTCGAGGGGGGGAAATGAAAATTGCCTTGAGGAAAGGACGTCTCAAGACATGGACAATAACATATATCTATTGTTTGAAGGCTTTGAAGATTCTGATCATCAAAAAATGGAAACCACCTCAGATTTGAGCAATTTCTGATCTCAAGTGATTTGAGGCTGGGGGTGGAGAAGCAGAAGCAGCCTCCTCTTTCCGGGATGGACAACAAGGACTCCAGACTTTCACAATCTTCTATCGAAAGAGATTCGAGGCTTTGAAGAAGAATCTGGTTGGTCGTAGCGGCCAAGGTTCGGAGATTCACGCAACTCATGATAGAAAGTGATCTGAGGTTGGGTAAGTAGCCTCCTCTTTCTGGGAAGGACAAGGACTCCACAACATTGCAACTATATATCCCCAGGTAACGGAGACCAGCGAAATTATTATTATTATTTTTTACGCACCCCCCAACCCCAAGTGGTAATAACATCCCAATCTTTGACCAATTCCAGATCAATAACTTTTCAAGTGATGACATATTAATGTTGTTAAACTCCTCCTCCTCCTCCTCCTCCTCCTTTGAGAAGTACTCCAAATTCATGCAATCCTCAATATCAAGCCACTTAAGGGCGGTGGGTAACGTGGTGTAGGTGGGCCAGGACCTCAACGATGAACACTTTTCAATTATTAATTCTTCAAGACCAGAGATGCCCTCTGGCAAGGACTTGAGCGCATCGCAATCCTCTATCCGAAGCTTTCTAAGCGTGGGTGGAACGCCTCTCCTCCAAAACTTCTCAAGCTTCACACAGTTTTTTATTTTCAATTGCTGAAGATTAATGCAAGCCACTTCTTCATCATCTAATTCATTTTCTCCAAAGGAAACAAGTTGGGGGCACCCTGAAACACTCAGTCTCTCTACACAGATAAGATTCTTTTTCTTTACCACTTCCCCACCATTCTGCCACAAAGTCACCAGTTGGTTGCATTTCTCAATGACAAGACTTTCAAGTGCTCCCACGGACGACTGCACCAATACTTCATCCAGTTGAGATAGCCCTATAATATTCTCAACTCTCAAGCTGGTTAGTGAGGTCAAATCAACCATATTTTTTAGCACCACATCTTGACACTCTTTCAAGTCTAATTTTTGAAGAGAAGGAAGCCTCAAAAGAGAAAACCTAACCAACTTTGGACAACCACTTATTATGAGCTCGCGGAGGCAAGAAAATTGTCCTCCCGCATCTCCAACACCAATACAACAAGACCATTCTTCCCATGCCGGCATGTCTCGAATGCATAGCTCTTTGAGCATGACAAGCTGCCCAAGTGGTGGTAAAGATGTGCAATTTTCACACCCTTCTAGAGTCAGGTTTACCATTTTAGAGAAAAATGGATCACCTATCCAACTTGAAAATTGCGTGCCCCCGTAGAACTTAATTGTAAGCTTTTTCAACTCTCCGTGAGGTTGTAGCTTGTCCAACACATCCAATTCAAGGTTTTCTTTTCGAAAATCATTGAATTCACTACACCATGCCAACTCTAATTCTTCAATGTCCTGCTTGGCCTTTAAATTTGCCTCATTTGCATCTCGAACATCTGTTACATTTTGCAACTCTGTAATAGAAATACTTCCCCGTAAAAGGCTTAGATTCCTCAACTCTTTTACTCTTGGCCCATTATTTTCGCTCACAATGAACTTTGACAATGTTTGCAAATTCGTCAGTCTACCGATTCCCGAAGACATCTCTCGTAATTCTTCAGTATCGGCAATGTCAAGATGGCGCAAGTTAATTAAATTCCTAATGTTAGGAGACAACAAACAAAGTTTTTTGCAACTGTGCAATAAAAGTGTTTGTAAATTGTAGAGAGTACTTACTGATTCCGGCAACTGTCTGATTGAAGTCCAAGATAAATTAAGATACCTCAAATGTTTCAAACCACCAGTTGAGTCTGGCAGCTTAATTATTGCATAATTAGACAATGACAACACCCTTAAACATTGTAACTTCGGAAATAAATCAAACAAAACCTTGTTTGCCAAGTACCCTTGTCTATCCCTGCCAGACAATATTGGTAGAAAAGTTCTCAAATGTTGCACTTTATAAAGAGGCCTGAACTTTTGAATGACTTCAAATTCTTGACGAATATATGAAAAGTGTCGAACTCGTTTAGGAATTTCAAATTGCTGATCAACTTCCAACTTATCCAGCCTAAAGCATATATCCCCAACGACATGTAGAGCTAGATCATTTAAAAGGTCATGCATCACAAATCGTGATTTACTACCACCTGATTGTTGGAAAAATGACCTTGATAATAGATCCTCGAAACATTCATTGCCAAAATCTTCCATCCGCTTCTTTTCTTTTGATAGCTGCAAAAGACCTACCCCCATCCACAACAAAACTAGCTCATCTTTGTTAAATTCATAGTCTTTTGGAAATATCGCACAGTAAGCAAAACACTGCTTCAAATGAGATGGGAGATGATGATAGCTCAGTGTAAGAGCGGGAAGAATACCACTTTTTTGTTCGGGTAAATCCCATATCTTGCTATTCAATATATTCTCCCACTCTCTTTGTCGTGATTTATTGCGTAAGAGGCCTCCTAGTGTTTTTGCTGCCAAAGGCAACCCTTTACATTTCTTCACTATTTGTTCACCAACTCCTTTGAAATTTGGATGTGCATCAAAATTTGGTTGGCCAAGTGCATGATGAGCAAATAAAGATAGACATTCATGTTTCGACAGCTCATTTAGAGAGTAAGCCGGAGACAGACTCATGGTTGATGCAACAGTTCCATGGCGAGTTGTGACAATAATCTTGCTTCCAGATGCCCCAACCATAAAAGGACAGCGTAGGAGATCCCATTCTTCATAATTCTCATTCCAAATATCATCCAAAACAAGAAAAAATCTTTTCCCGGACAAGTTCTCCTTTAGTTTTTGTTGAAACATATCTAGAGATTCGAAGTCATGAGTTTTTGAAGTGACGGCCTCGAGAATTCTCTTGGTCACTCTAAGAACATCAAAATCATCAGATACACAAACCCATGCCTTGAGATCAAAACGACCCTCCAGACGTTCATCATCATAGACGAGCTGAGCGAGAGTTGTTTTACCCATACCTCCCATGCCCACAATGGGAATGACAGAAATTTTGTCAACACTAGCTTCATCCTTGAACAACAATTGAAATATAGCCTCTTTGTCGTTTTCTCTGCCATAAACATGAGATTTGTCTAGAGAAGAAGTGGATTCAGGTCTTTTTCTTACTCTGTTGGAACTAATTCCTCCAACATTCTTGATCAAATCGAGGCTACTTTTTCTGGTTTCAATATCTTGTAATTTGGCAGTGATTTCCTCTACCTTGGACATCATATTGTGATCAAGCTTAACAGCACTAGGAGGAGTAGTAGTACTAGTAGTGAAGGAAGTGCAACAAGTTGGGATGAGTAGTTTTCGTACCTTGCTGCTGCTGCTGGCTTGAGATATTTGTGGCATGATCAGCAGCTCCAGTCGCAAAGCTTCAGTTGCTACATCATCAAGCAAATCATCCAAATCATAAGCCAAGTCGGTGAGATCCTCCATCCATGATTTGACTCTATGATTTGTCATTTGCTTGTCCTCTGCGTCAGCAAGAACATCACGAATATCTGGCAACATTTTCTCCAACTTCTTCAACTGATGATGGATTCCCTCTCGACGGGCATAGTCTGACACCGCAAGAGATACCAACTTATCGAACAACACCTCAAAGATTGGCGCCAGAAGGATCCCCGCAACCTCCATGGATGGATCGTTTGTGAAATAACCAAAGGATGAAATCAAAGAGATGGGTATCGTAAGTAGTAGTTTGTGAAAGATTGAGCAATGCAATATGATACAGATGCTAATCAAGTGCAAGAGAAAAGGGGTTGATGGGAATATTTAAAAGTCTTTGGACAGCTGTTGAAATGTGTCGGCCATACTACATTATCATTAAAGTAGGAGATATATCCTCAATGCACGAAAGCATCAATCATTCCCCCACAACAATTTTTGGATGCCATTTCAGTCCCTTAAAATTATTTCAAGCACGAAAGCATCAATCATTCCCCCACAACAATCACTTTCTTAGGATGCCATTTCAGTCCCTATCTTGGCTCTGTTATCTGATTTTGATTGCATATTTATCTTTTAGTAATAGTCTCGAATATATCTTCAATGCATATGACAGGTGCTATATATTTTAAAAAATAAAATTAAATAGTGAATTAGTATCCGTAAAATTCTCTTTATATACGGAGTGGTTTAATATATATATTAGTGTCTATTTTTAAATTAACTAACCAATAAATAATTATAAATTAGTGTGAGTATAGGCATTTTCAATGAGCCAAAGCTGAAAACTTGGTGTTTGTTTTTTTTTAGCTTAGTTAAAATACTAGTGCTCTCAAGTTGTATATCTTCCCGTGTACGTACAGTAATTTGGGCACTGCACATCTTTAAGACTAATGATAAATTATAATAATCACGTTTAGTCATACATTCATTCAGTAAATTGACGTTTAATTTCATTTTACATCCAATTTTTAATGTCTTGCTAGTTTATCCATCCTGAAAATAATCATAAATTATAACAATGAAAGCTAATAGCAGTTGATTATTTAATGAAAGCTAATAACAATTGACTATTTGATCACCACACTAAGTTCTCTCCTCGCTAGAGAGATATTAGATTTGAAGGGACAGGAACACCACTCAAAAAATAAATAAATTAATTAATTAAAATTAAAATTTTCATCCCTTAATTCATTGAAATGACAAAAATACAAAGTTAGGGAAGTGATTATTACTGACACATTTTTTACTTAAAAGTTGAATAATTTTCACTTGAATACAATATCGAGATCAAAATTTTGCACTTCACACATCTATCTTACCATCACATTGATTTGAACTCGATATGATCAATTTTGTTATTATTGTTGTAATTTTGTCATAATATATCATACTCATGCTCAGCTCAAGTCTCATAGAATTGGGCAGTTAACTTTACCCATACAATGTGCGTTTCATAGATGGGAAACTTAAATGATATGGACGAGTATAGTTCATTTGGTGAGAGATATAGACTTTCATCAGAATCATCTTTTAAGTAGTAAAAAACTCTTTTTTAGTTACTTGTTGATCTCTAGCACCTCCTTCAATTCATACAAGACACCACACAAAATTGCAAGCTTGGATCTCCATCCATGTAATTATGTCTTCAAGGGAGCCTTCTTTTCTGTGTCAGATATTCGAGCAGGGGCTGTCGAATGTGATTTGAACCGACCTCTTCCTCCTCCATCATCCTTCTCCTGCGAAAGGCAAGTTAGAATGTTAACTTTGGGTGTCGACTTTACACTCAGTTCGATCACAAGAAGGCATTATAAAAAATAAGGGGACTGTTTGGTTCAATTTTACTATTCTGTTTTCAAAAAACTGTAAGGAAATTTGGTTGCAATTTTCTGGAAACTGTTTTCAGAAAACTTGGTTTTAAAAAAAAAAAGATCTGTTTAGGTCTTTTCATAAAACTATCTTTTGTAATTCTCATAAAACTGAACCAGACCCAAGAATTTGAAGGCAAAAATGGCAATGAATAATAAGATTTTAAGTTCTATTTCCAGATACATATTTATTAAAAGAAAAAAAAAAAACACAAAGAGGAAATGATTTAGGAAATATAGGGTTCGGATGATGATACTGGTTTCCATGATGTCAAAAAGTCACTAGCATGTCTAGTGGATCAAATCACTAGGAATAGTAAAAAGTGGAAATTTTTATGATAAATATATAAAACAATGAGGATGTGGTGGCCCAGGGTGGATATCAGGGGTATTGCATATTTAGAATATTTACACAAAACTGACATAATTTTTGAAAGCAACAAGCAAATTTAGAAGCTTTTGTATTTAACAACAGCCCTTGAATTTTCAAAACCAAAAGTTGCTCTGTTAATTTTTAAAGCCCCCTTTAACTTCTATTTGTTTTCACTAAACACTAGAAAAATGCATTTACACACGAATATTAACTTTGACATGCAAATGAGCAGAGTGCATCCACAAATTTAGCCTATAATTACATACAAGACAATAGAATTAATTCTCAAAATAAAATGGTCTGCTCACCTTCTTCTTAACAATCTGAAGCACATGGCTGAGGCCACAATGCTGCGGGTAGTGTCTTGCACTTGTGCCCCACACTAGCACATATTTCACATCCTTCACCAGGCTTCTGTGTATGTGGTTACACAAGTCTTCAACTGAACAGCCACCTCTATCCTAAACTCAGATGCCAAAAAGAAAAAAACATATAATAATGAATCAGAAGAGAAACAGAAATTTCCATATATCAAAATAAAATAAATTCATGGAGTGAGAGAAGGATATGTTACATACAGCAGAAAGAACCACATGCAGGATCAGTGAAATCAGGCTGCTGGCCCTGCGGTTTTGTATAAACTCTAACAAGCCCCATCTCCTCCCACATCCTTGCAAGCACTCTGTCTAAATTCAGCTGTTTAACAGCATAACAATAGAAGTTCAATTTCCTAGACAGTTATATAAATCCAAATATACTGATTTGCCTAAAACCACATTATCTACATATTCTTTCTGGCTTGTAATGCACAATGAGATATGCAGAATCGTGCTTCATATGGAAGAAAAACTACAAAAACTAAAAATGCAGAAAAGTTAACAAAGGCACTGTTAAGCCCTGCCTGGATCAAATTGGTCTGTATAGGTTCAGTTTTTGCTCAAGTCCATCGCTAAAACCGACATTTAACTCATTTGGCTCCCATGCATACTATGTGGAAATAAGAAAAATAGAACCTGCCTTCAAATTGCAGCTAATGACAACAGAATTTGGTTGCCGTGCTAATTAATTTGTCCACGTCATCAATACCAATAGTGTAACATCCTTAAAATAAGATTTCTTTTTGCCTTTTTCTTCTAGGACTCAAAGGTAAAAATTAGAGTTGTGGGGATTAGTAATGTAATTTTGGAGGTTTGAAAAAAAAATGGATTTGTAATGATAGCGGCAGATAAGCTTGTGCATGAGTGACACTTGTCCACCTTTGGCAATTCCTTTTTTGAATTGTTGACCGTAAGCTAGTGCATAGGTTAAGTGGGAAAGAAAAGAAATAAGAAAATGTAATAAGAGAAAGAGAGAGAGAGAGAGTGAGACAAGAAAAGAGAGACTTTCAGGAAGAGAAAACAGAGAGTTAGGAACGGCCTGAGTGAAAAAAAAAAAAATTAGGGCAGCACTGTATATATATATATATTGGGTGTTATGTGCGTATAAGAATGTAGTAGATGGTAATATGATGGAGTTTAGTCATGGCAGCACTTGAGTTGTATTGTTTTGTTAAGGTTAGAGGCACTGTTTTCTTTAAAGCAAAAGGTTAGCTTACATTTATGGGG
Source organism: Cornus controversa (assembly GCA_026545225.1). NCBI lineage: Eukaryota > Viridiplantae > Streptophyta > Magnoliopsida > Cornales > Cornaceae > Cornus > Cornus controversa. The sequence continues at coordinate 62,614,269 of CM048845.1, forward strand.
TGATGCGGAATCTCTTATATTTTGAGTCTATGCATGTGCTTGTATATTTATATATATATATAGATGTAGCACAAGAAAATCGCCGCATAACACGTGTAATCAACAGGATACGTGGCAGCCATGTCATCCCCGACAAAATAACGTAGACATAAAAGAAATCCCGAGATCTCCTCCTAAACTGCCAACATTTGAGTACTGAATTCCGGCAGCCAATAAAGGCATAATTTCATCCTATTAAACGAAGAAATTAAGGGCACAATCAATGTATTCGTGACACTATTTAAATGATGGAAAAGAGAATGAAAAGGGGACAATTTTGAGAGAGGAAGAAAATTTCTCTGTTAAGTGTAGTAGCAGTTTTTCTGTACCTACACTTTGGCGCCGTCTGTGGGAACGAAACAGTCCATAGATTCCTGAGGAGTTTATGCCTGTACAGCTACGTTCCGGAACCATAACGGGGCAACCGTCACCCTCACCAGATCACTCGATGGACCAGAATCAGACACAAGAACAGCTCCTGCAGGAGATGCGGAAGCAGTTGGAAGAATCCAACCGAAGGAACGAACTATTGCAGGAAAAGATCGCCCGACTCACTGAAAAAAGACCGGAGAACGCTTCCCCTGAGAGGGGGGCATCGGTAGAATATAATTCTGCTCGAGACGAAGGACGAACAGCGGAACTACCAGGATCCCAAACCACCAAACCGGACGTCAGTTACGACGCACTGACCAAACGACTGGAGGAGGTTAACGCCGATATCAAGGATCTGAAGAACCTGACCCCCGCAGATCTGGCAACACAGGTCGCTAGCAAGGTGATACAGTCTCCTTTTTCAGATGAAATAAGAAAGTCTCCTAATCCGAAGAAATTCACTCTCCCAAGCTTCATCACCTTCGACGGCACGACCGACCCTGTTGACCACCTCTTTCATGTGCAGCAAAGAATGACTCTGTACGCTGAGGACGAAAACCTCATGTGCAAGGTGTTTCCAACTACCCTGTCCGGAGCGGCTCTAACTTGGTTTAAACAACAGCCTTCAGGAACAATTCCCAGTTTCACAAAACTGTGTGAGCTTTTCATCGCTCAATACATCGGTAACCGGCGACAGAAGAAAACAATTTCTTCACTTTTTACCATGAAGCAAACGAAGGGGGAGACCCTGAAATCCTTCATGACCAGATTCAATCTGGAAATGTCTCTGATAGACGGCTGTGACCAAGCTGCGGCCGTGGAAGCCTTCAAAATAGCCATGATCCCCGGTTCAAAATTCCACTCATCCTTAGTCAGGAAAACTCCCAAGGCTATGGGCGATTTAAATGCCAAGGCGCAGGGATATCTCAGCCTCGAGGAAGATGAAGCCCTGAGACAGCAAAGGACAGCATTGATCAGCGTGGGGTCCCTGCCCAAGGACAAGGGCGATAAGCCAAAGACTCAAAGCAGGATACCCCTCGTACCTTCTACGTCAGGGAAACGACCCAGGACCGAAGAAAAGAACACGCCACTGAAATGCACCCTGGCAAGATTATACCAAGAAAACAAGGGCCGGGGCATATTCCGAACACCTCCACCGATCCGAGTCCCAGCCGAACTCAGAGATAAAAGCAAACACTGCGCGCTACACCAGGATTACGGCCACACCACTAATGAATGCCGGAATCTCAGAGGCCAGACAGAGGCGATCATCGCCAAAGGAGGTCTAGCGGAGTATGTGGTGAAGGGACAACCTATTCAGAACGAACGCAGTGCTCCAGACCGAAGAGAAAATCTGAACCAGAATCCAGTCAGGACGATCAATACAATACACGGCTACGCAACCAAAGTGGACCGAGGATCGAATCGATCCGTCCTTCGCCAAGCAAAAAGAATACAGAAGATGGTGGAAATAAATTCTATTCAAACCACAGGTTCCGCCACTCAGATCACATTCGGAGATCCAGACCTAATGAAGGTACAACTCCCTCATGAGGATCCACTGGTAATTAGTCTATTGGTGGCCAATTGTTGGGTCAAAAGAGTACTCGTCGACGCAGGGTCGAGCGCAAATGTAATGACACTGGAGGTATTCAAGCAGCTAGGAATTGGAGGCGACCAGATCAAGCGAGCCGAAGGTCCGCTTGTAGGATTCGACGAAAATAAAGTACTCCCAACTGGAACAATAGTACTGTCTGTGACAGCAGCGCTAAGGACTCTCAGGGAATCATTTGTGATAGCAGACGTACACTCTTCGTACAACCTTATAATGGGAAGGGGTTGGATTCACAGAATGCAGGGAGTGCCATCAACCCTGCACCAAGTGATGAGGTGTCTAACTCCTAACGGCAAAGGAACAGTGGACCTTCGGGGTGATCAGGTAGCCGCGAAGGAATGCTACTCGCTCACCATCAGGAGCACGCCGAGAGATGAGAAAACTTCAGAAGCCAACAACCAATAGCAATCACAGAAACCCAGTGTTCCCGAGGAACGGGAGGTCACGGGCATAGCACAACTAGTAGAGCCACTTCTAGAAATCCAACTAGGCGACCCAGGAGAAAACAAAAGTACACGTATCGGGACCTTACTATCAAAAAAGGAGAAGGAAGAGCTGATTGAAGTATTGAGAAGAAATAGAGATGTGTTTGCCTGGACCCACCTCGACATGCCAGGGATGGACCCCAAATTGGCAAGGCATACATTGAACGTGGACCCTAGCTGCATACCCGTTAAACAAAAGCAGAGGAGGTTTGCCCCGGAGAGAAACCAGATAATAGCCGAAGAGGTGCAACGCCTGCTCCAAGCAAACCTTATCAGAGAAGTAAAATACCCAGAGTGGCTTTCCAACGTAGTGGTGGTTTAGAAGAAAAATGGGAAGTGGAGGGTCTGCATCGACTTCACCAACTTGAACAAGGCTTGCCCGAAGGATAGCTTCCCACTGCCCAAGATAAACCAGATGGTAGACGCTACCGCCGGCTACGAACTACTAACCTTCTTGGATGCATACTCAGGCTACAACCAGATCCCGATGGATCCGAGGGATGAGGAGAAGACCTCGTTCATTACTGAACGAGGGACCTACTGTTATAAGGTAATGCCTTTCGGCCTGAAAAATGCGGGAGCAACGTACCAACGAATGATCAATCGTGTCTTCAAAAATCATATCGGCAATACTGTAGAGGCATACATTGATGATATGGTGGTCAAAAGCAAAATGAGACTGCACCATCTGCAGCATCTACAGGAGATATTCGAAACCCTCAGAGAGCATCGACTGAGATTGAACCCATCAAAATGTACTTTCGGAGTATCATCGGGTCAATTTCTCGGTCACATGGTCAGCCAGACAGGAATAGAAATAAGTCCTTCCCAGGTGACAGCACTAATCCAGATATCAGAGCCGAAGACTCAACGAGATGTCCAAGTCCTAACCGGACAAATCGCCGCTCTCAGTAGATTCGTATCACGCCTATCGGATAAATGTAAGCCCTTCTTTGATGTTATCCGAAAGAAAAAGGGCGAAGTTTGGGGAGCAGAACAGTCGGAAGCTTTAGAAAGGCTGAAATTATACATGTCCTCGGCACCTATACTAGCAATACCAAAGACGGGGGAGAAATTACATCTATATCTGGCTGTGTCCAAAGTATCGACAAGTGCAGCCCTAGTCAGAGAAGAGGACGGAAAGCAATATCCGGTATACTATTCCAGCAAAACCATGACTGATGCCGAAGGCAGATACTCGAAAGCCGAGAAACTGATTCTGGCCTTGGTGCACGCAAAGAAGAAGCTAAGACACTATTTTGAATCACATCAGATAGTTGTCCCAACTAATCTACCGCTTAAGGCAATTCTTGGCAAGCCAGACATGACGGGGAGAATGATGAAATGGGTAATGGATCTCAGCGCTTACGACATCCTCTTCATTCCTCGAACGGCTCGCAAGGGTCAGGTGTTGGCCGAATTCTTGTTGGAATACGACGAGCCAAATGAAGAAGCAGAAAGCTCGTCGCATTGGAGAATATATGTAGATGGATCGTCAAGCCAGAGCGCGGCAGGAGCTGGGGTAGAAGTAATAACCCCCGACGGGATTACTTTACACCATGCCGTCCGATTTGATTTCGATGCCTCTAACAATGTAGCAGAATATGAAGCCCTTCTCGCCGGGCTCCGGCTAGCAAGGTCACTACAAATCAAAAGGCTAGCGATATTCAGTGATTCACAGTTGATAGTGAATCAAGTAAACGGGGAATTCCAGGCTAAAGAGGATAAGATGAACGCGTATCGAGAAGTCGTGCTCGAGATCATGAAGGAGTTCGATGAGGTAGCCTTAAACCACATTCCACGTGAGGAAAATGAGGCAGCCGACAGGCTGGCGTACTCGGCTTCTAGCGCGGACGAATCTTTAACCAGAGTGTCATCCGTAGAAGAATTGACGGAACCGAGCATCGGGAAACCATCGGAAGTATTCACAATCCCCAGAGAACCAAGCTGGATTGATCCAATAGAGGCGTACCTAAGGAACGGAACCCTTCCCGAACAGAAAAAGGAGGCAAAGAAACTGAAAATAAAGGCTCCGAGGTACACAATCATCAACAACCACCTCTACAGGAGATCATTCTCGGGACCATTATTAAAATGTCTAGCACCATCCGAAGCCAAGAAGGTCTTGAAAGAGATTCACGAAGGGGTTTGTGGAAACCATTCTGGGGGCCGATCTTTAGCTCACAAAGCCTTGACAATCGGATATTTCTGGCCATACATGTCCCGAGACGCAGCGGAATACTCCCGAAACTGTGACAAGTGCCAAAAACACGCCCAGCTGCTACACCAGCCACCGGGAGACTTAAATCCAATGACCAGCCCCTGGCCCTTCGCCCAGTGGGGGACAGACATGGTGGGACCCTTGCCAATAGCAGCGCAGAAGAAAAAGTACGTTCTCCTAGCAACGGACTACTTCACCAAATGGGTCGAAGCCGAAGCATACGCATCAGTGACCCACGTGCAGGTCATAAAATTCATTTGGAATCATATCATATGTCGCTTCGGCATCCCCTCGGCAATCATCATGGATAACGGAAAAAACCTAGACAATCAGTTCACCCAGGGATTCTTTGTCAAATACGGAATCAACCAACGACTCTCCTCAATATCATACCCACAAGGGAATGGGCAGGCAGAGATTACAAACAAAACCATTTTTGAAAATATAAAGAAGAAGCTTGAAGAAAGGAAAGGCCGTTGGCTGGACGAACTACCGAATGTCCTCTGGGCATATCGGACCACCCCTCGAAGACCTACAGGTAGCAGCCCCTTCAATCTGACTTACGGGATGGAAGCAGTGATTCCGGTCGAGCTAGGCATCCCAACCCTAAGGATCGAATCGTTCGAAGAGCACCAGAACGATCAACAGATCGGACACGACATCGACTTGATCGAGGAAAAGAGAGAAGTTGCACGGATTAGGGTGGCGGCCTACCAGCAGAGACTTCGCAAGGCATACAACAAGAAGGTCCTACCTCGATCGTTCGAGCAAGGAGATTGGGTCTTGCGCAAGGTCACCAGCAACACCAGAGAACCAAACGCGGGAAAGTTCGCGGCTAAATGGGAAGGTCCATTTGAGATAATCGAGGTTATTGGAAAAAGAGCATACAGGTTACGAAGGATACACGGCAGTGGGGCCATGGTCGAAAAACCTTGGAACGCAACGCATTTAAAAAGGTACTACGTGTAAGCCTTTGGGCATTTTCTTTTTATGAACCTGGAAATCTATTAATTGATGTTGTCCCACACCGGATGAACATTGAATCACGGTACTCTTAATATAACGGGATCCACCCATCCCACCCAAAGACAGTGGAATTGAGCGGCAAAGCCAAAAATTTGCCGCGCAATGCCACTGTCTTAAATAATTTTGGCAACACCTTCACCTGTATGGAATGGACCTCGGCATGACTAGCCGAACGTCTCAAATGAATAAAACTGGCCAAGGCATGATCAGCCGAGCGCCACAACTGAACGAGAGACCTCGGCATGACTAGCCGAGCGTCTCAAATGAATAAAACTGGCCAAGGCATGATCAGCCGAGCGTCACAACTGAACGAGAGACCTCGGCATGACTAGTCGAGCGTCTCAAATGAATAAAACTGGCCAAGGCATGATCAGCCGAGCGTCACAACTGAACGAGAGACCTCGGCATGACTAGCCGAGCGTCTCAAATGAATAAAACTGGCCAAGGCATGATCAGCCGAGCGTCACAACTGAACGAGAGACCTCGGCATGACTAGCCGAATGTCTCAAATGAATAAAACTGGCCAAGGCATGATCAGCCGAGCGCCACAACTGAACGAGAGACCTCGGCATGACTAGCCGAACGTCTCAAATGAATAAAATTGGCCAAGGCATGATCAGCTGAGCGCCACAACTGAACGAGAGACCTCGGCATAACTAGCCGAACGTCTCAAATGAATAAAACTGGCTAAGGCATGATCAGCCGAGCGCCACAACTGAACGAGAGACCTCGGCATGACTAGCCGAGCGTCTCAGATGAATAAAACTAGCCAAGGCAAGATTAGCCGAGCGCCACAACTGAACGAGAGACCTCGGCATGACTAGCCGAACGTCTCAGATGAATAAAGGTGGTCAAGGCGTGATCAGCCGAGCGCCACAAACTGAACGAGAGACCTCGGCATGACTAGCCGAGCGTCTCAGATGAAAAAAACTGGTCAAGGCACGATCAGCCGAGCGCCACAACCGAATGAGAGACCTCGGCATGATTAACCGAACGTCTCAGACGAATGGAGTTGGCTAAGGCACCATCAGGCGAACAAAGAAACTTCAAAGTCGCATAGGTACCAAAATCAACGAAAAAGGTCACAATACAGCCAGTCGAGGGCCCCAGAAAGACGAAGAAACGCTATCCAATTCTTTAACATCTTTAGCATGAAATACGCCATTAGAACGGCCAAATAAGGATGAAAGTGCAGAATACATAAAGTAAAGTGCAGTGCCGGATAAACAACAGAGATACCAAAAGAAAAAAGTTGTATTCCATTATAATAGAGTCTTCAAGAAATACATATATACAAAAATAAGAATAAAAGGGCAAAATCAGTCCGCTGAAGGGGCCGCTGCAGAAGCATCGCCAGCATCGAAAATACTGGCGATCTCTTTCTCTTCATCTCCCTCCTCTGGGTCTTGATAAGGGGGCCCTTTTAGATTCACCTCTCGGTCATATTCATCAGGTCCACCCGGATAAGAGCGATCGTCCTCGGGAGCCCCTGCATCATCAAAGCCTTGACGATACGCTTCAGCATTTCTGATCTGGACAGTACGAGACAGCCTATCAAACAAAGCTTTGGCACCTTTCTCCAGTTTGATTGATCGTTCTTGCAAAGAACTAACGTTCATCTCCGCCTCAGATATTCGGGACTCAACCAAAGCCCTCTGGAACTCAGCCTCCTCTTTCCTTTTGGAAAGATCTTCCACCTGAGACCTCAGTTGTTCATTCTCCAGCAGGAGAGCCTGGGACTTCGCCTTCTCACTGCTAACTTCGCTCATGGCGGCCCGAAAATCAGCTTCAGCTTTCCTGACCCGAATATCGGCCTTCTTAACTTTGATGGTCGCTTGCTCCACCAACTTACACATAGTCATGACGCCGAACATGTTCTGCGAAAACGCAAAGTTATTAAAAGAAAGAAGACAGCAAGAAAACACACATCAGAGTTAAAAGCATTTTCACCACCTTCAGTGCCGCTTCAGGACAAGACTCCAGAAGACTGCCAACGGAGAGGTCCAGCATCATCTTCGCATCCTTAGGAGGCCACATCTCCTTCAAGAATGCCTTCATGGACTCCCTGTTTTCAAGTAAGGAGTCCTCAACAGATAGGGGCATACCGTTGGTTTTCACCATCCGATGGACCCATGGCTCTACAGCCGAAGAACTTGGGATATCCGATCCCACCACTGCCGCCCCAACGACGGAGGACTCCCCAGGTACAGAAGTAGAAGGGGAAGCTGAAGTCGTCACCTTCAGAGATTTTGGAGGTGGGGCAGCCTCCTCCAACTCAATCACTTCGGTGGGGCATGACCTCTCGGCCTCCACTTCCTCGGAATGCCTTTTTCGCAAGGCCGACGCCACCACCATCTCTTGCTCGGTCGGCGGATCACCAAGGCTGTTCACCTCGGTCGACCTTCTGGTCTTAGTGCGTGTAGTCTTAGGAAGCTTCATCTCAACAGCTGCCGCACCCTTAGAGATAGCTGCGAGTATACCCGAACTCAAAAGAGAGGAAGACTTGGGAACGCTCCTCCACACCTTTTCTCTCAGAGTCTTCAATCGCGCTGCTAATTCAGAGCGGGGTAAAAGATCCCTAACTGCACCAGCAAAACACCGAATTTGATTAAACAGCGAAACATCACATATAATGCAGTTACAATGAGGGTCAGAAAGGAAATCAGGGGACGGGATACCTAATCCACCAAACGACCGAGAGATGGGGTACTTATCAGAAGAGGGAACTTTCCATTTCCCCCCAACAACCACAAGCTGAGCCTTCCAGCCCTTGTCCGATGAGGGATGGCCAGTGCAGAGCGACCTGCCTGGGCGAGGGAAGAAATGGAAGCGATTCCTTTCGTTCTTGGTAGCACAGACTTGGTAGCAAAGGAGAAGATCGTCAAACCCCAACTCGAGGCCACGAGTATAGTTAAGCGCAAGGACGCTGGAAACAACCCTAAAGAAATTAGGGTTAACTTGCAAAGGGGCCAGATGCAATTGGTTAAGTACAAGGTGATAAAAAGGATGAAGAGGAAACCGAAAGGCTGGGAAATGCCTAGCCGAAAAGAGCATATCACCCTCGTTCAAATGCTCACCCGATCGAAAATCGGAATCGAGAGGGTAATTCCTAAGAGTAACGTCAGACGGAACCTCACAGTCAGTTCTGAGTTTGCTCAAATTTACAGGAGTCCTAACTAGGTCCCGATCGACGTCCTCCAAATCAGAATCTGAAGAACTCTGATCCCCGGAAGGGTGAGGTTCAGCTGCTGTCGAAGGGACAGAGGGATTCTCCGGCGGAACCCGGCCATCATCACCCTCAGCCAAGAACTCGTCAGTCGACTGATAACGCTCCAACGGCCCAAATTTATCAACAATCTCTACACCTTTCATCCTACCCATACCTCAGAAGTAAAGAAGAAGAAAGAAACAGTAGTAATGAAGAAAATGATGGTCACTAACCTCAACAGGCGAGAAGATAACCCTTGAAATGGTCCAGAGTCTACAGCAATCCAGGAATAAGAAGTCAAGTACAAAACATTTATGAGGAAATGACATTACGGCGGCCAACGAGGGCACAAAACCCAAACACGGTCTGGCGGTGCAAACGAAGCGGCATCCATAATGGAAAAACTCTTTCAAATTCCTTCCAATTCGAAAGGGGTTTTTGGGGCAAAGTGTAGCACAAGAAAATCGCCGCATAACACGTGTAATCAACAGGATACGTGGCAGCCATGTCATCCCCGACAAAATAACGTAGACATAAAAGAAATCCCGAGATCTCCTCCTAAATTGCCAACATTTGAGCACTGAATTCCGGCAGCCAATAAAGGCATAATTTCATCCTATTAAACGAAGAAATTAAGGGCACAATCAATGTATTCGTGACACTATTTAAATGATGGAAAAGAGAATGAAAAGGGGACAATTTTGAGAGAGGAAGAAAATTTCTCTGTTAAGTGTAGTAGCAGTTTTTCTGTACCTACAATAGATATATATATATATATCTATATATATATATATATATATATAGATATATGTGGCCGGTTATTCTGGCATGTGGATGTTGTGATGCTATGGTAGTCGTAGTAGTTGTTTGAGCTTTTAATGGTGGGTTTGGTTAGACAGTACCATTTTTGTTAGAGATGGAAAGCTTGATTGAAGGTTCTGGGCTTGCATATTTGAGTGGGCTGGATTGTTGCATGGACTTGTTGTATGGAATTAAAAACGACATGAATGGTGGACCTTGTGGCTACATTATTTGGGTCCACTGTATTTTGGGTTTAAACTGTGATGGACTGAGATTTAAAAATTGAAGTTGGTTTAATTGGACTTGAAGTCTGGGCCTAGGCAGTAGTGGCAATGAAGATGGGCCTGTATAATTGACCGGCTTGGTGAATTGGACTGGGCCAGAAATTATAAATTGGCCCAATATTATTTAAAAAATAGATAAATGGTGGCTTGATTTTGAACCGAGCCACATTTAAGAAAAGGCCCAAGGCCATTTAAAAGAAACTTAAAGAATTTTTTTTGGGCTGAAATTAGAACTTGGAGAAAAATGTTTTTAATGTTTCATTTTTTATGTAAAGGTTTCTGAAATTATTTGTTTTCATGTAATACAACTTATTATGTTGAAATAGTTGGTCCTAAGGAGTTAAAACCCGACATGCGACGTTGAGCATAATGAACCCACACAACTTACTCATTTAATTTATTAAAATTTTTTATTATGTAATTGTGCATTTTTAATTTTTTTTAGAATTTTTTTCTCGGAAAAAAACTCTTTTTTTTATTAAGGTAAAAAAAAAACTTAATATAAAAAACCCCTCTACTCTCTACTTTTCTTTATTTTTAATAATAATGAAAAGGGTAAAATTGTCATGGAAAAGAAGAATATGTGCAAAATGAGATACTTTACTCATTTTTACAAATGTGAGGGTGTGACATGATTCAAAATATAACATAGGAGAGTTTCTTGCACTTTTTTAAAATCACCGGAGAGTTTTGGGCCATTTTGCCATATATATATATATATATATATATATGTATATGTATATATATGTATATATATATATATAATATATGTATATGTATGGGTAGAACTCACTTTTTAAATTTACTACTAGTTGGCCTTACTGGGTATGATACTGTCCTCATGCGGATGGAATTTTAAAGAGCCATACATCTATGACCATACAAGGAAATGAAGACAGAAAGAATAGAAGATCAAGAATGCTCAAATTCAGGTACTTATACGTACGCAGTGTGGCTACTTAAGAATTGTTCCCTAATGGTGATGCCTCAGGGTTAGAAGTCAGTCTGTCGACAGGAGAACGGCAGAGAGGGCAGTCGGAATGAGAGTAGAAATGCTTGCAACGAGGCAGTTGCCTCACATCTTCACCATCTTCGAAAACTGACAAGCACATGACACAGGCATGCTGACAAGTTTCTTTATTCATGACAGCCATCTCTTGCTTATACTTGAACGTTGAGTATAAATATGACAAGCACATGACACTTCAAGTAGCCTGTCTGAAATCTGATGGGACAACTGGTGATGATTCGTGCACAAACCTGACATAGTTAGACCGTAAATTGCAAGTGCAATGGCAATGATTCCAATCAGCACAATGCAATAGCATACCATGGACATTGTTAGTTCTTGATATTGTGTGAAGTGCTTGAAAGGGTTTGGAGAATTCTCATTCTGAAGCCGGAAAGGAATGGAGCTTATAAAGGTGTATAGGAGCTTAATTTAGGTGCTTATTAGATGTTGACATAGATTCTTAAGATTTCAAGGATTCAGTATTTTGGGTTCCCCTGCTTTTTCCTAAGGATGTTCTAATTTACAAGCATATATAAGGCGATATGTTCAATGGCAATAAAACAAAGTAGCCAGTTAAAAATGTCGCCTACCAAATCTATATAAATATTATAGTTGCAGAAATGACAATGGAAAAAGAGAGTGGGAATACCCATCCTCAAGAGAGAAAACAGGGCAAGCACTACAAGTTACACAATGAGGATAAGCAACAGAGCAGAATTAAAACAGATATAGAAAAAGAGAATGGGAAACTCAGGAATCGAAGAACATATTAGAAGCATCAAACTCATAAAGGAAGAGCCCATTCAGTAGCAATGGACAGTGCAAAGGGGCATTTACAGAACCTGACATACATGAGCCTGTTTTGAATGGAGTTAAAAGGATTTTTTGAATGACCACAGTGTGAGTAGAGCTAGAGTTTTCACAAACTCTTGCATTCCTTTCTCTCCAAATATGGCAAGCACAGCTAGCTAACATAAATTTGCACAAAATGAGTTCGCTAGTTTTAGATTTCCTTGGTATAAAGTTTGGCATGAGCAGCAAGCCAAGTAACAAAACAGTGATTTGGAATTTCCTTTTCGAACCAAACAAAGGAGTTCCAACAAACGGGGATAAGAGGGAGAAAGGACAAATGCACTGTGAGCAAAAGAAAAGTCAATTAGAATTTTAAATGATTTTGAAAGACTCTTTTTAAGTTCTGAATTCATGAATTTTTATAAATTTCTATTACAGATTTTCATTGATTTGTATAGACTTCTATTAAACTTGTATTGATTTCTTCAACATATTTTATTTATTTGTATCCTTGAATTCTATTTTTGCGTACAAGTAAATTAATGGCTTAAAGGGTAGTTATAATGCAAAATGAATAATCTATCATCTAATATATTGTCTAAAAAATATTCTGTAGTGCAAATATCTCAGAAAAGAGCAGGGATAATAAAGTTACTCATTTGATGAACAGAAATTGCATATCAACCTTTTCTCATATTTCAATCACATTACGAAAAAGAGAAAAAAAAGTACAGATTTTACTTATAGGGTCTAGGTTAAATCATTAGATAGATAATTGAAAACCTTTGAACCTAGGTTTTATTGAATTATTAATTGAATTTCATGATCAATTCCTGTGGCTTAAGGATTGATCCCTAACAAACAGTGTAGAGGGATTAATCCCCTTATAGTGCGAGAGATTGATCAACTTGAGTAAAAATTCGAGTTTTACAAAATTTTCTAATCGAATAGAAAAGAGAGAGAGAGAAAAAAAAATGAGTGTACCTTGAGATGAAGAAAGGTTTTTCCTATTCTGCTGGAAAAAAAAGTCCACCAAAATCTATGGGAAAAAAGTTAGATTTGTTATGGGCTTCGATATTTATAACTTTCACTCTCAAATTCACCAAAATCCACCACTTAAATGAAATCCTTCCAAATTTATGACTTTTTGAATACACCTAGACTTTTTTAAAATCCTATAACAATCTCTTTAGAGCATATCAGAATTTAGAATTAGGGGAAATATTCCATACAACAATGTCTTCTTTGTAGGGACATGGAAGAGGAAAGGCAGTAAAGTCAATCACATGAGAAATTAAAGAACTGAAAACGGGAGGAGAGCCAAGGAAGACAACCACTTAGAAAAAGGAATATTCTGAAAACATACAAGGCATGCAAGAGTCGAACAAAATAGAGGTTTTTCTTTCATTCTTCACACAATGGGATATAAAAGGTTGAAAAGTGCTTCTAAGTTGTAGAATATTCCATTTTTCACTTGGTTTTTATCTCTAACCAAGTGTCTCTTGGTCCACTCACTCCAAGTGATATTTTCTCTAATAATATCCCCCAACTGTTAGGTCTAGGTAAAGGTTCCTATATAGATGTGATGTATTATTAAATATATCTATAGCATTTTAATACGAAACAATGAATAATATTTAGAAAACAGAATGCATCACTTTGACATATAGCTTAAGCACAAACTCATGAAATATCATTAATATTATTGGACGCACCAAATAACTTTGTATCCAAGTACCTCGAGACGCTGCAAATTAAATTCAAATGACATTCTTAAGAAGATATAAAAGTCCCAAATTTACAACAACAATGGCCAGTCATGTGACTCATGCATAGAAAACTACAACTTAATCTACAAGCACTGTCAAATCAGGTAATTTCCGAGACCAATTTTATAAGACAAAAACCACGTCAATCAAGAGGACAAGAAGAAGAAAAAAGTTGTGGCTCAGACTCAGAGTGATCCTGAAGGAAATACCTTAAAAAGAACAACGTAACCATCCTCGATTACAAAATGAAAGGATTGGAAACTGGATAACAAGAATACTTGTTTGAGTTGACCAGTGTCTGAAAGGAATTTATCATCATGGAATGACAATGATCTGATGCTCACGTACATCTTCTATTGGTTATGTCCTGTAATCAATAGGAGTACAAATTAGCAATATATCATGCTAGCCCAGGCTCATATTATCATCCACATGCAAAAGAGCAGATTAATCCTGTTCGTATATAGCCAGCCCATGCTCCCATAGAGCCATGACACTGTAGAAAAACAAATGAGCTAGCTTACCTCACGGAAAGAAAAACATAGGAGATGTGGGTAATGCTGGGCCAGTAGTCACCTCTGTCCTCCAAGCACTGCTGTCTAAGAACTGGACAATAACCGGTCTGAAGAGTTTGAAGCATGGAAGGCAGCCCTTCCTTTGGCAATGATTGAAACTTAGGGCAGTCCAGGATGGTTAGATGATATGGATTCTATGGATTTGTCCTTGAGCTGTGGTCGGTTCCATGGAAAGAATGAAAAAAAATGAGATTATCCGGGGCAAGTATTAATATCAGACAAGAGAAATATACAGGGGCTTGCAAATCAAGGTTTTGTTGTATTACCTCTACCATAATATAGATAATTTAATATAATATGGATAGCATCCTTTCAAGGTCATTAATCATCAAAGAAATTTAAAAAATCTTCACCCTCAAAAATTTGCAAACGGTTTTTTCTTTTTAGTGATCCATTATAATTCAAACTTTATAGTGCCTCCACCAGTCAATTTTGTGAATCTAAGTGGAAGTTCTTCAAGCAATCCAAGTCATTTAGGTATTAAGGTATCATCGAAGGTTGTAGTGCAGTACTAGTAATATCATTATAATTGGTCAGATGGAAAGATTCAACATAGCGAGTACTCTGTTTGGGGCATGAATTGGGAAGGGAGACTCAACCAATGAATTTAAATCATATAGTAAAGCAGCTTAGGGGGCAATGAGGTACAATTGTTGCAACCAAGTTAATGATTATCAAACTTGAGATAATTGCATCTATGCTAGGTCCAATAAATCTATGAAATAATTAGGTTAATTTAATAGCAAGTTAAGTCATTATAATATAAGTTGTAGATTATCATCACCAAATGCTATGAAAAACGAGATTGTTCGGTTTGCTTTCCATTTATGCAGGGCCAGATTTTAGTGCTTGAGGATTTGTGAATTTGAATGTTTCCTCTTCTTCAAACGAGATCTCCTCCTAGAGGGTAGGTTAGTGCTCAGTGTGGTACATAAATATAGCTAAAATGGGAGTGAAGAAGAATAAAATACTTCTTGTAGTTCCTTAACATGCATTATATGATTTAACATTGACCAATGAAGTAGAAATTTGATTCTTTGGCTAATTGAATGGTCATTAGGAATTTGAACTTAAACATTTTTTTCAAATTCCTTTTTGTTACAGAATCATTAAAATTAAGCATTTTTTTTAATGAATGAAAATTAAACATTTTTCAACCATGTTGTCAGTCAGTCCATCAAGAAATATAGTCAGTTCTGAAGGATACCCCATATAGAAAAAAATTACTAGTAGAATGCAAGAAATAAGTTCCACCTCAAATTCAATTGAACAGGTAATTAGCATCTAGCAAGTTAAGTCCTTAAAATATAAGTTCTAGATTATCATCACCAAATGCTATGAAAAACGAGATTGTTAAGTTTGCTTTCCATTTATGCATGGCCAGATGTTAACATTGACCAATCAAGGAGAGCTTTGATTCTTTGGCTAATTGAATGGTCATTAGATCATCACTGCAGATTTTTAAAGTTTGTAGCAACATTGAACTGTCCTGGTGGAATAGATTATTATTTTCTCGAATTCCTTTTTGTTACAAAATCATTAAAATTAAGCACTTTTCAATCATGTTGTCAGTTAGTCCATCGAGAAATAACTGTATATAGTCAGTTCTAAGCATACCATATAGAAAAAATTTACGAATAAGTTCCACCTCAAATTCAATTGAACAGAACAGGTATATATGTGCAAAAAAAAAAACAATTTTAGAGGTAGGTAACCTTGAGAAGAGAATAATATATAAGACAAAAAGCACGTCAATGATGTGATGCTCACCTACATCTTCTATCCTTTATGCCAAAACCTGTAATTAATAGAAGTAAAACTTAGCAATATTATACATATAAAACTTAGCAGTATATATCTTCAATCTGTGAAATAAGTAAAAAGCAGAATCCTGTTGGTACGTACATAGGCAGCCCATGTATCAGAGTCAAAGGACGAAAGATTTATATATCATAATTAAAATTGAACACTTATTGGAATGTTCACCCACGAGGGGCTCAAAATATTGAAAGATTTATATATCATCTTAAGCACCCTTCTTTGGGGTAGATGGTGTAGAAAAAACATGACCAAGCTTACCTCACAAAGGGTAAATGGGAATAAAATCTTTGGCATGTGTTGCGACGTGGGGGATGTGGGCAATGTTGGGCCAGTAGTCACCTCCGTCCTCCAAGCACCCTTCTTTAAGACGTGGACAATTACTGATCTGAAGAGTTTGAAGCGTGGAAGGCAGGCCTTCCTTTGGCAAGGATCGAAACTTAGGGCAGTTGGAGAGACATAGATGTTGAAGAGAGGTGAGATTTTGGAAGGCCTTGAATGATATGGATTCTAGATTCGGCAGACTTCCGATCCGTAATGTGGTTAGAGTTGGAGGAAGTAGACAATACTTGTCATTGTCATTATCATCATCTTCTTCTTCTTCTTCTTCTTCTGGAGGAAAAGGAAAGGAGACCAGCTCTGGATATCCACCTTCAATACTGAGACGTTGAAGAGATGTCGAGTGGGGAAAATGAAAATTGCCTTGAGGAAAGGACTTCTCAAGACATGGACAATACCTTATATCTATTCTTTGGAGGCTTTGAAGAATCTGATCATCAAAAAATGGAAACCACCTCAGATTTGAGCAATTGCTGATTCGAAGCGATCTGAGGCTGGGGGTGGAGAAGCAGAAGCAGCCTCCTCTTTCCGGGATGGACAACAAGGACTCCAGACTTTCACAATCTTCTATCGAAAGAGATTCGAGGCTTTGAAGAAGAATCTGGTTGGTCGTAGCGGCCAAGGTTCGGAGATTCACGCAACTGATGATAGAAAGTGATCTGAGGTTGGGTAAGTAGCCTCCTCTTTCTGGGAAGGACAAGGACTCCACAACATTGCAATTCCATATCCCCAGGTAACGGAGACCAGCGAAATTATTATTATTATTTTTTACGCACCCCCCAACCCCAAGTGGTAATAACATCCCAATCTTTGACCAATTGCAGATCAATAACTTTTCAAGTGATGACATATTAATGTTGTTAAACTCCTCCTCCTCCTCCTCCTTTGAGAAGTACTCCAAATTCATGCAATCCTCAATATCAAGCCACTTAAGGGCGGTGGGTAACGTGGTGTAGGTGGGCCAGGACCTCAACGATGAACACTTTTCAATTATTAATTCTTCAAGACCAGAGATGCCCTCTGGCAAGGACTTGAGCGCATCGCAATCCTCTATCCGAAGTTTTCTAAGCGTGGGTGGAACGCCTCTCCTCCAAAACTTCTCAAGCTTCACACAGTTTTTTATTTTCAATTGCTGAAGATTAATGCAAGCCACTTCTTCATCATCTAATTCATTTTCTCCAAAGGAAACAAGTTGGGGGCACCCTAAAACACTCAGTCTCTCTAGACAGATAAGATTCTTTTTCTTTACCACTTCCCCACCATTCTGCCACAAAGTCACCAGTTGGTTGCATTTCTTAATGACAAGACTTTCAAGTGCTCTCACGGACGGCTGCACCAATACTTCATCCAGTTGAGATAGCCCTATAATATTCTCAACTCTCAAGCTGGTTAGTGAGGTCAAATCAACCATATTTTTTATCACCACATCTTGACACTCTTTCAACTCTAATTTTTGAAGAGAAGGAAGCCTCAAAAGTGAAAACCTAACAAACTTTGGACAACCACTTATTATCAGCTCACGGAGGCAAGAAAATTGTCCACCAGCATCTCCAACACCAATACAACAAGACCATTCTTCTAATGCCGGCATGTCTCGAATGCATAGCTCTTTGAGCATGACAAGCTGCCCAAGTGGTGGTAAAGATGTGCAATTTTTACACCCTTCTAGAGTCAGGTTCACCATTTTAGAGAACAATGGATCACCTATCCAACTTGAAAATTGTGCGCCCCCGTAGAACTTAATTGTAAGCTTTTTCAACTCTCCGTGAGGTTGTAGCTTGTCCAACACATCCAATTCAAGGTTTTCTTTTCGAAAATCATTGAATTCACTACACCATGCCAACTCTAATTCTTCAATCTCCTGCTTGGCCTTTAAATTTGCCTCATTTGCATCTCGAACATCTGTTACATTTTGCAACTCTGTAATAGAAATACTTCCCCGTAAAAGGCTTAAATTCCTCAACTCTTTTACTCTTGGCCCATTATTTTCGCCCACAATGAACTTTGACAATGTTTGCAAATTCGTCAGTCTACCGATTCCCGAAGACATCTCTCGTAATTCATTAGTATCGGCAATGTCAAGATGGCGCAAGTTAATTAAATTCCTAATGTTAGGAGACAACATACAAAGTTTTTTGCAACTGCGCAATAAAAGTGTTTGTAAATTGTAGAGAGTACTTACTGATTCCGGCAACTGGCTGATTGAAGTGCCAGATAAATTAAGATACCGCAAATGTTTCAAACCACCAGTTGAGTCTGGCAGCTTAGTTATTGCATAATCAGACAATGACAACACCCTTAAACATTGTAACTTTGGAAATAAATCAAACAAAACCTTGTTTGCCAAGTACCCTTGTCTATTCCAGCCAGACAATATTGGTAGAAAAGTTCTCAAATGTTGCACTTTATAAAGAGGCCTAAACTTTTGAATGACTTCAAATCGTTGACGAATATATGAAAAGTGTCGAACTCGTTTAGGAATTTCAAAGTGCTTATCACCTTCCAACTTATCCAGCCTAAAGCATATATCCCCAACGACATGTAGAGCTAGATCATTTAAAAGGTCATGCATCACAAATCGTGATTTACTACCACCTGATTGTTGGAAAAATGACCTTGATAATAGACCCTCGAAACATTCATCGCCAAAATCTTCCATCCGCTTCTTTTCTTTTGATAGCTGCAAAAGACCTACCCCCATCCACAACAAAACTAGCTCATCTTTGTTAAATTCATAGTCTTTTGGAAATATTGCACAGTAAGCAAAACACTGCTTCAAATGAGATGGGAGATGATGATAGCTCAGTGTAAGAGCGGGAAGAATACCACTTTTTTGTTCGGGTAAATCCCATATCTTGCTATTCAATATATTCTCCCACTCTCTTTGTCGTGATTTATTGCGCAAGAGGCCTCCTAGTGTTTTTGCTGCCAAAGGCAACCCTTTACATTTCTTCACTATTTGTTCGCCAACTCCTTTGAAATTTGGATGTGCATCAAAGTTTGGTTGTCCAAGTGCATGATGAGCAAATAAAGAAAGGCATTCATCTTTCGACAGCTCATTTAGAGAGTAAGCTGGAGACAGACTCATGGTTGATGCAACGGTTCCATGGCGAGTTGTGACAATAATCTTGCTTCCAGATGCCCCAATCATCAAAGGACAGCGTAGGAGATCCCATTCTTCATAATTCTCATTCCAAATATCATCCAAAACAAGAAAAAATCTTTTCCTAGACAGGTTCTCCTTTAGTTTTTGTTGAAGCATATTTAGAGACTCGAAGTCATGAGTTTTTGAAGTGACGGCCTCAAGAATTCTCTTGGTCACTCTAAGAACATCAAAATCATCAGATACACAAGCCCATGCCTTGAGATCAAAACGACCCTCCAGACGTTCATCATCATAGACGAGCTGAGCGAGAGTTGTTTTACCAATACCTCCCATGCCCACAATGGGAATGACAGAAATTTTGTCGACACTAGCTTCATCCTTCAACAGCAATTGAAATATAGCCTCTTTGTCGTTTTCTCTGCCATAAACATGAGATTTGTCTACAGAAGAAGTGGATTCAGGTCTTTTTCTTACTCTGTTGGAACTAATTCCTCCAACGTTCTTGATCAAATCCAGTCTACTTTTTCTGGTTTCAAGATCTTGTAATTTGACAGTGATTTCCTCTACCTTGGACATCATATTGCGATCAAGCTTAACAGCACTAGGAGTAGTAGTACTAGTAGTGAAGGAAGTGCAACAAGTTGGGATGAGTAGTTTTCGTACCTTACTACTAGTACTAGTACTAGTACCAGATATTTGTGGCATGATCAGCAGCTCCAGTCGCAAAGCTTCAGTAGCTACATCATCAAGTAAATCATCCAAATCATAAGCCAAGTCGGTGAGATCCTCCATCCATGATTTGACTCTATGATTTGTCATTTGTTTGTCCTCTGCGTCAGCGAGAACATCACGAATATCTGGCAACATTTTCTCCAACTTCTTCAACTGATGATGGATTCCCTCTCGACGGGCATAGTCTGACACCGCAAGAGAGACCAACTTGTCGAACAACAACTCAAAGATTGGCGCCAGAAGAATCCCCGCAACTTCCATGGACGGATCGTTTGTGAAATAACCAAAGGATGAAATCAAACAGATGGGTATCGCAAGATTGAGCAATGCAATATGATACAGATACTAATCAAGTGCAAGACAAAGGGGTTGACGTGAATATTCAATAGTTTTTGGACAGCTGTTGAAATGTGTCGGCCATACTACATTAAAGTAGTAGAAAATAATTTGATAGCACTTAAATTATTTCAACAACAAAGCATCAATCATTCACCCACAACACTCATTTTCTAGGATGCAGTCCCTATCTTGGCTCTGTTATCATGATTTTGATTGCATATTTATCTAGAATAAATAATTATAACTTGGTGCGAGTTTAGGCATTTCCAAGGGGCTAAAGACTGAAAACTTGGTGTTTGTTTTTTAGCTGAGTTAAAATGCCAGTGCTCTCAAGTTGTATGTCTTCCCGTACAGTGATTGGACACTGCACATCTTTAAGACTAATGATAAATTATAATTAATAATCGCGTTAGTTATACATTCATCTTAACATTGATTTTAACTCTGCTATTGTCAAATTTGTTATTATTGTTGTAGTTTTGTTATAATATATCATACTCATGCTCAGCTCAAGTCTCATAGAATTGGGCAGTTAACTTTACCCATACAATGTGTGTTTCATAGATGGGAAACTTAAATGATATAACATATTTATTTTCTCAAAGTAGGAAAGCTGCCATTATTCCCCACCTTCCACTCCAAGAATAGTTGTTTCATGGACTAAAACATTTCTACTGTTTATGAGTAGGCTCCATTGAAGAATGTTAAGAAATCTCTAGCAGGACAAGTATAGTTCATTTGGTGAGAGACATAGACTTTCATCAGAATCATCTTTCAAGTAGTAAAAAACTCTTTTTAAGTTACTTGATCTCTGGCACCTCCTTCAATTCATACAAGACACCACACAAAATTGGAAGCTTGGATCTCCATCCATGTAATTATGTCTTCAAGGGAGCCTTCTTTTCTGTGTCAGATATTCGAGCAGGGGCTGTTGAATGTGATTTGAACCGACCTCTTCCTCCTCCATCATCCTTCTCCTGCAAAACCCATGTGTGGTTACTTGAATACAATTGTGACAAGTTCAAGAACAGAAAATAATCAAGTGCCACTCAAGAAGGAGAATTTTGGAGACCCGAATTTTGGGTTAAAAGGAAGAAATCATGAAACCAGCATTATGGGAGGAATTCATCATACTATCTTTACAAGTTTATAGTATATAATTAATAATATCATATCTCAAGACCTATGGCAGAATCTACCAACTTCTGACAGGTATTAGTTATAGGAAACAAAATCGATTTAAAACTTGATAAAATCGAACTAATGAAATGGATAATATCGGTATAAATTGCGGAAGCCCTATGCACCAACCAAGGCAGTAGGTACCTAGAAAAACCACACCTATTTAATCAATTTACTAAAATAAGGAGCTAAAATACTAAAACTATACCAATACCTCATACCTGTATCAACAACTGTAAGTTTATCCCCTGCTGTGAAGGTGACCGATTCCTTAAACAAAATATCTCCAGGAATGTCAACATCAAACAAATGTGTCTGCAAAACATACAAATCTTCTTTCAGACCTTCCAGTTATGTTTCTCATAGTTCTCCATTTTAATTCTTTTCTTACACAGTTGTGCTTCTCTCCTATGCGTAGCCTTTAAATGTCTGTCAGGTCCAAACATGCAACTAGTGTTATACTACCAACCGTCATTCCTTTCAGGGATAGACCCTCCTACTACTATTGTGATCCCTTGACAAGAAGCAACTTCTGATAACAGAGAAAATGCAGGAGAGGCATCTTTATTATCAAAATCCTCAGCATAGTCTGCAAAGTAATTGTTCGAATAAGGGCAATTCCACATTTGCTATAGCAAACAAGTAAAAATCAGCACCAATTATGAATCTAAGGACTCCAAAAAAAACATTACTTTCACAATCTACAACAATATGAATTAAGGTTTAGGTACATTTCATTAAAAATACTACAAGCTATAGCAATAGGTACTTGCACCTTGCTTGGCAGCTAGTTCAATTGAGTTCTGGGCATGGGCGAGATCGGTGCCCTTGTTTGAAGTAACTGATAACTGACAAAGGCCAATATTAAACTGCACTGGGAACAACATAGAACTTGAATATTTGATTGGAAAATATTAGGAAAAAAAACACACACACACATACATATAGACACACATATATACATAGGCCAACCCAAAAGCAGCAAACCTTTGTAATTTTGGGCATTTCCAAATGACCAGAGACGGAAAACTTGGTGTTCATTATGCTGCTGCCTGATAGAGATGCCATCATCTTCCACTGTTATTGGGCTGATGCTAACTGGTGTGTTGTTGCTTAGATTGACCGGGTAAAGTGCAAAAAACACCCCTCAGTATTCGATACTAATGCATATAACACCAATGTATAACAAAATGAGTATATAACTGCTTATACTTTTAGAATATAGTCATTGTTAAAGAGGACGTGCAGTTCACATGACCAAAAAAAAAAATGTAAACCCAAATGCACTTTGGTGTACCAAAATTGCCTCTTCCACGTCAGTTTAATGTGTGTATATATACACACATATATCACTTCTCCTCTCTCTGTGTGTGGAGCCGAAGAACCCAATTTAGTATATATAGAGACATATATCACAGAGGATCTCTCACTTCACTCTCTCACCACACATGCTATTCTTTTTCGAAAATGGTGTCCCTCATATGCTTCTTGAGCCTTGCTTTGATCTTTCACAGAGGATCTTAAGGTGCAAACAAGAGATTCCGACATATTCTTATTGAGAGAACCCCGAACAAAAACCAATCTCTTTCCTCTCAGCAATTCCAACATATGACTTCCATTCAACCTATAAATAGCAAGTCCATCTAGGGATTGCAGCGGGGTGGGTATGACAAAACCCTACCCTGCCCCGTCAAGGAACCCTAAGTGCTAGTTTGGTACGCAGGAATGAAATGGAATGGGAATAGAATGAAGCTGGGAATGGAATGGGAATGAGAATAGAATGGAATACCCATTCTCATTCTAATGTTTGGCTGCGGATAGAGAATGATGTAGGAATGAAATGGTAATACCTTCCAACATGTTATACTTTTCCATAAAACATAATCAGTTTTAAAAATGCAAATGATAAAACAAGAACTTTCCTTTTCTTTCACAACTTAAAATATAGCAAGTTATACATATGGGCATGTGGCATGTATATATATATAAGCGTGTGGCAAGTATATAACATACATATTATATATATAGAGAGAGAAATTAACTCTAATTACCTATTATATATATATATATATATATATATATATATATTATAGAGTGAGTTGTAAAAGAGGGAGAGAAATTAATGAAGAGAGTGAGGGTGATTTTAATAAGAAGTGGGAATGGAATGGTCATTCCATAGTTCAAGAAGAGGAATGATTTTGTTGAAATGAGCATTCCAAGGGAATGACTAGGAATGACCATTCCATTTCTAAGGTAGCACAACAAACAAGAGAAAGGGAATCAAAGGTGGAAGCATACCACCTCTGATTGTGGTAAGCATACCACCACCGCCCCGTTTAGAGAAAGAGAGGAATAGCAGAATCCTTAAAATCCTTTGTTTTATTTGCTTTGAATTCGATGTTTGGCCTAAATGTACCCAAACGATGATATAACACTCCTACAGTCAAAACCCCAATAGATAAGACCAAAGAAAATGACACAAACATACACACATATGTAGATAGAGACAGAAACAGTTTTGGTCTTCAAGAATTTTTTTATTATAAATATATTATGTACATAAGATAGAGAGAGTTCTCTTTAGCCACAAGATAAATAGAGGAATAGAACAGAACAAGATAAAGAGAGAGTGAGAGAAAGAGAGAGTACCTTCAAGGCTTCACCAGGATAAAATTGTCGCCGAGAGATCTCTAGGGTTTCAAATAACATCTAAGTTCTCTATAACTCTCTTTCTTATTTTGTTGTTTAGTCAGACCTATGAATGAAATTTGAAAATAATTTTTTACCGAAGAGAATAAACCCTAGTGGCTACCATATATCTAGTATACTATATTTATATAAGTAATATAATAATAAAAGAAATGGCACACTCCATACAATTATTTCACTATATATATATATATATAATTGGGGCGGGTACTAGGCGGGTTTTCTTAAAAAAATCATACCCGCCTCTACTCCTATTAGGGGCATATCAAATCCCCTCCATTAGGGGTGGAGTGGGGCGGAAACCTGCAGGGTCGGAGGAAATTGCTACCCCTAAGTCCATCAATGTCAATGTAGTTTAGACCCCACAAGCTTCAATTAAAAGATTCCTATAAATTTTAGAAGACCAAACCTATCCATTTCATGGCCATCTTACTGGAGCAAAACCCATAAACTTATATTAAAAAAATAAATTTAATATTTCTGTAAACCAAACCAATAAATCAAACACTTAATTAACTAAATTGTGAATCTAGAAATTTGAAATAATAAATCAATTAAAGTAGAAGGATATTAAAAAAAAAAAAATTCTAACACACAAAAATGAACATAAAATATCACAATTTAGTTATATATCCAAAAATTAAATTGATGAATCAATTCAAATTTTAATAGAGTGAAACCAAAAGATAAAGAGATAAGAAATCCATTAATTTAAAATATAATAGATAAAAACCCAAAGATAAGAAAATAGAAAACCCAGTAAAGGTCTCACTGTAACAAAAGCTAAAATTCGATACTAATGGATCAATTTAAATTCAGATCATAGAGAAACCAAAATCAGACTACTTAAATCAACAGAAAAAATTACAAATTCATTACTATTTACCAATCTCATCTCAGGTGAACTAAATCCACATAATTGAACTCATAAATCAAACCAACACCAACCAAGAAATCAAAGCGGCCATCCAGCGATCATCCAATTCCATCCTGTTTAGATGAACCTTGTGCACCAAGGACCATTCAAGCCCATTGCAGTCCTTGAGTTCCCAAATGCTAAGTGTGGGAACATAATATCGAGGTGTCCTCGTCACTCTCCTAAGCGATGCCCAAAGGCCTTTGGGAAGCATCAGGTCTGAGGTTCGACTCCCCTTGAATGCAAACAATTCTTTGGGGGCCAGCCTCCGTGGTCATACTCCGCAACTTACCCGGCCTGGGGTGGGGAGGCGCCCTTCGTAGGTCCTAGCCTTCTAGGGATTAGTCGAAGCAAAGTCTCGGACACCCTAATTATCAAAAAAAGAAAAAGAAAGTGTGATGTTGTTGGTATGGGCCATTCAGGGTCTGCCACATATGTCCATGTGGCAATGGACCCACTTTGACTTTTCCACCATTTCAAGCTTCCTCAGCAGTTCCACATGACAATGGGCCCACTTTGACTTTTCCATCTAATCGAGCTCCTCCGAGGAGAGAAAGTCTCCATCGAGCCCCTCCTCAGATAGAGGATTCCAATCGAGCTCCTTCTCGAGTAGAGGATTCTAATCAAGCTCTTCCGAGGAGAGAAGGTCTCCATCGAGCTCCTCCAATGAGAGAAGTTTTCCATAAAGCTCCTTCCCTCATTCTGTAGGGCACGCCTTAGGGGTGTGATCGCCTTTCTTTGGCGAGTCTTTCTCTACTGATGAAATTTTGCGGAGGTCCTCTCTACGGATCAACCTTCATTTTGCAAGAAAGCACTCCTCTCTATGAATAAACCTCAGACGAGCCTTTTTCCTTTCATTTGGATAAGTCTCGGATGGTGATGAGTTCCTCTCTACGGATAAACATCATGGGAAGTCCTCTCTACGGATCAACTTCCCCAAAGCGAGGAGGCACTCCTCTCTATGGATAAAACCTCGCAGAGGTCCTCTCTACGGATCAACCTCCATTTTTGCAAGGAAGCACTCCTCTCTACGAATAAAACCTTGCGGAGGTCGTCTCTACGGATCAACCTCCATTTTACGAGGAGTTCCTCTCTACGGATAAACCTCGTGGCACTTCGCGCTCCTATGGGGGGTAGGACCTCGGATCACTACCTTATGGGAACTAAGGGCTAGGGTTCGGTGGCTGGAGTTCAAGGTACGCTAAATCCATGACGGACCTCATTTCTAGCTAGGATGAGGTCATTACATCTTGGATTGGCTTGTCACAGAGGAAAGAAGAGAACCAAGTGAGAGTGAATCCCCTTTCTGACAAATACAATCTCAGCCCCTGCTTAGTAGATATTTACCACCGCAAAACCTCAATCATTGGTGAGAAAAGACAATTTTGCCTATAAATAGCGAAAGAAAAGTAGAAAACAGGGATCGATAGAAAATCACGACAAAAAGGGATCTTTTCTAAAGCAAATCTCCATCATACCACAGAGCTCCTTTCTTCCCTACCTTTTTCCTCCCCTCTTCTAAGCATCCACATAGATCAGTGGACCCCTCTGTGACAACTTGGACTCCCACTGGGACCCACTCTCTGGCGACCATCATCGTGGAAAGTTTGACTTCAGTTCAACAGAACCTACTACAAACAGATGTAAATGTGTAACCAAAAAAAAAAATGTGATCAAATTTCTCCTATCAAATTTGCATTTTCTAGAAAATAAAAATTATCTATTATCAAAGCAACCAACTATCTTGAAAAATTGTCTATCAATTAGTTTATTCACAACTAATATAAATCAAGAACATAGCATATGCTTCCATGAATTAACATTATATTATGTCAAATATATAAAAAGCACACACATGCAAAAGAGCTGAATCCTGTTGGATGCATGTGTTTATGTAGTGACGAGCATATTAAAGGCAGATCCATGAGCTTGCCTTGCTTACCTCATGGAAAGAAAAACATATAAATGGGATTTGCCCGAAATTCATAGGCCCTAATACCAAGCAATGTAGGAATCGGTTTCTAATTGGACGTAGGGGATGTGGGCAATGTTGGGCCAGGATTCCTCAGTTTTCTTTCTTTGATTCTTTGGCTAATCAAATGGTCATTAGATTGCTACAAATTTTTAATGTTCGTAGCAACATTGAATTGTCCTGGAGAAATGGATGATTTATTTTCTCGAATTCCTTTTGACTACATAATTATTAAAATTAAGAATGTTTTAACAATGCTGTGTCAGTCCATCAAGAAACTAATAACGAGATATAGTCAGTTCTCAATTCAGGACACCATCTAGAAAAAAATTCCAATCACAATGCAAGAAATAAGTGCCACCTCAAACTCAATTTTAGAGGTCGGTAATGTTCAAAAGAGAATATATAAGACAAAAACCACGTCAATCAAGAGGACAAGAAGAAGAAAAAAGTTGCAGCTCAGAGTGATCCATAAGGAAATACCTTGAAAAGAACAACGTAACCATCCTCGATTCCCAAATGAAAGGATTGGAAACTGGATAACAAGAGTACTTGTTTGAGTTGACCAGTGTCTGAAAGGAATTTATCATCATGGAATGACAACGATCTGATGCTCACATACATCTTCTATTGGTTATGTCCTGTAATCAATAGGAGTACAAATTAGCAATATATCATGCTAGCCCAGGCTCATATATCATCCACATGCAAAAGAGCAGAATCCTGTTCGTATATAGCCAGCCCATGCTCCCATAGAGCCATGAGACTGTAGAAAATCAAATGACCTAGCTTACCTCACGGAAAGAAAAACATAGGAGATGTGGGCAATGCTGGGCCAGTAGTCACCTCCGTCCACCAAGCACTGCTGTCTAAGAACTGGATAATAACCGGTCTGAATAGTTCGAAGCATGGAAGGCAGCCCTTCCTTTGGCAATGATCGAAACATAGGGCAGTCCTGGATGGTTAGATGTTGAAGAGAGATGAGATTTTAGAGGCCCTTGGATGATATGGATTCCATATTCAGCATATCTTCGATGTGTAATGAGGTTAGAGTTGCAGGAAGTAGACAGCACTTGTCATCATCATATTCTTCAGGAAAAGGAATGCAGACCAGCCCTGGATATCCACCTTTAATATGCGATTGTCCAAGAGAGGTCAATCTGTTGAGGGCCCACTCTGACAAGGGCTTGAGTTTCCCCCAACAACAGACGAGACGAAGTGTGATAAGGTTGGGGGCAAATTCCCTTAAGGAAAGGATTCAAGACCTGGACAATCATATATTTCTATGGATTCAGTCCTTGAGCTGTGGTCGGTTCCATGGAAAGAATGAAAAAAATGAGATTATCCAGGGCAAGTATTAATATCAAACAAGAGAAATATACAGGGGCTTGCAGAACAAGGTTTTGTTGTATTACCTCAACCATAATATAATATGGATAGCATCCTTTCAAGGTCCATTAATCATCAAAGAAATTTAAAAAATCCTCACTCTAAAAAATTTGCAAACGGTTTTTTCTTTTCAGTGATCCTTTATAATTCAAACTTTATAGTGCCTCCACCAATCAATTTTTTGAATCTAAGTGGAAGTTCTTCAAGCAATCCAAGTCAATTAGATATTAAGGCATCATCGAAGGTTGTAGTGCAGTACTGGTAATATCATTCTAATTTGGTTCAAAAGGTCAGATGGAAAGATTCATCATAGTGAGGATGTTACTAGTTTTGGGGCATGAACTGGGAAGGGAGACTCAACCAATGAATTTAAATCATATAGTAAAGCAGCTTAGGGGGCAATGAGGTACAATTGTTGCAACCAAGTTAATGATTATCAAACTTAAGATAATTGCATCTATGCTAGGTCCAATAAATCTATGAAATAATTAGGTTAATTTAATAGCAAGTTAAGCCATTAAAATATAAGCTCTAGATTATCATCACCAAATGCTATGAAAAACGAGATTGTTCAGTTTGCTTTCCATTTATGCATGGCCAGATTTTAGTGCTTGAGGATTTGTGAATTTTAATGTTTCCTCTTCTTCAAACGAGATCTCCTCCTAGAGGGTAGGTTAGTGCTCAGTGTGGTACATAAATATAGCTAAAATGGGAGTGAAGAAGAATAAAATACTTCTTGTAGTTCCTTAACATGCATTATATGATTTAACATTGACCAACCAAGGAGAAATTTGATTCTTTGGTTAATTGAATGGTCATTAGGAATTTGACCTTGAGCATTTTTTTCAAACTCCTTTTTGTTACAGAATCATTAAAATTAAGCATTTTTTTTTTATGAATGAAAATTAAACATTTTTCAACCATGTTGTCAGTCAGTCCATCAAGAAATATAGTCAGTTCTGAAGGATACCATAGAGAAAAAAATTATGAGTAGAATGCAAGAAATAAGTTCCACCTCAAATTCAATAGAACAGAACAGGTATATGTGCAAAAAAAAAAAACAATTTTAGTAGTGGGTCAGATGTTGAAGGAAATACCTGAAATTAACAACCCAAAAGCACGTCAATGGGGAGGACAAGAAGAAGAAAAAATAAGTAGTGGGTCAGATGTTGAAGGAAATACCTGAAATTAACAACCCAGAAGTAGCAATGGAATTTAAGATGATGGAGTGACAATGATGTGATGCTCACCTACATCTTCTATCTTTTATGCCAAAACCTGTAATTAATAGGAGTAGAACTTAGCAATATTATAGTATGTATATAAATAAATAAAAAGCAGAATCCTGTTGGTACGTACATAGGCAGCCCATGTATCAGAGTCAAAGGATGAAAGATTTATATATCAAAATTAAAATTGAACACTTATTGGAATGTTCACCCACGAGGGGCTCAAAATATTGAAAGATTTATATATCATCTTAAGCACCCTTCTTTGGGGTAGATGGTGTAGAAAAAACATGACCAAGCTTACCTCACAAAGGGTAAATGGGAATAAAATCTTTGCGATCTGTTGCAACATAGGGGATATGGGCAATGTTGGGCCAGTAGTCACCTCCGTCCTCCAAGCACCCTTCCTTAAGACGTGGACAATTACCGATCTGAAGAGTTTGAAGCGTGGAAGGCAGGCCTTCCTTTGGCAAGGATCGAAACTTAGGGCAGTTGGAGAGACATAGATGTTGAAGAGAGGGGAGATTTTGGAAGGCCTTGAATGATATGGATTCTAGATTCGGCAGACTTCCGATCCGTAATGTGGTTAGAGTTGGAGGAAGTAGACAATACTTGTCATTGTCATTATCATCATCATCTTCTTCTTCTGGAGGAAAAGGAAAGGAGACCAGCTCTGGATATCCACCTTCAATACAGAGATGTCGAAGAGATGTCGAGGGGGGGAAATGAAAATTGCCTTGAGGAAAGGACGTCTCAAGACATGGACAATAACATATATCAAAAAATGGAAACCACCTCAGATTTGAGCAATTTCTGATCTCAAGTGATTTGAGGCTGGGGGTGGAGAAGCAGAAGCAGCCTCCTCTTTCCGGGATGGACAACAAGGACTCCAGACTTTCACAATCTTCTATCGAAAGAGATTCGAGGCTTTGAAGAAGAATCTGGTTGGTCGTAGCGGCCAAGGTTCGGAGATTCACGCAACTCATGATAGAAAGTGATCTGAGGTTGGGTAAGTAGCCTCCTCTTTCTGGGAAGGACAAGGACTCCACAACATTGCATTTAGATAACGACAGGTAACGGAGACCAGCGAAATTATTATTATTATTTTTTACGCAACCCCCAACCCCAAGTGGTAATAACATCCCAGTAATCTAAAATGTAATAGATAAAAACACGGAGATAAGAAGATAAAAAACCCAGTAAAGGTCTCACTGTAACAAAAGCTAAAATTCGATACTAATGGATCAATTTAAATTCAGATAATGGAGAAACCAAAATCAGACTACTTAAATCAACAGAAAAACATTACAAATTCACTACTATTTACCAATCTCAGGTGAACGAAATCCACAGAATTGAACTGATAAATCAAAACGACACCCAGAAATCATAGCACTTAAAAAATAACAGTAAGATTGGATTTTCCTTACCCAAAAAACAATAAGATTGGTTTTGATATCGTCGATGGATGTGAATCTAGGAAGCACGGACACGGACACGGACACGAGACACGGGTACGACACGACACAGACACGGCTGATGGAGTGGTTGACTAAAAGGATGAAACGTGTAGCATGGGCCCAAGTTGGTATGGACAGAAAGTCTATTTTTACAAGGACTTCTCTATCTCCAAGAGGTCGTCCCCTACTATGACACGGCTTGGCTTTCACTGCTATAAATACAGGGGCGATTCATATGTCAGGTACGCAACAAAATACCCTCTGAGTTCTTCTACATCCCTTGAAACACCATTCCGATTTCTAACTTGGTCGTCGGAGCGTGTTCGGCCGGCACTACACCGGTGCCCTTTCGATCACTCTTCTCTTGTCTTTTTCGCAGGTTGGCGTTTGACCAGATCAGGGCGGATTTTTGCTTCATCAACGGCGATACGGAAAACTTTAAAAAAACAAGATACGGACACGGCGGGGATACGGCTATAAAATAATAATATAATATATTAATATATATTAATTATTTAATAAAAAATACTACATTACAGAAATAATTCAATTCATCATCATGCAATTAAGAACCAAACAAATTTATAAACAAAGATAGACAAATAGATTAAAATAAATTAAAGAACTAGACTTATTTAGTCTTCTACGTGTATTTAGCTTATATTTTAATCATTACTTAGTATCATACAATTTATATTCGAAATATTTGAATATACATCATTGCTATGAAGTGTCCAATACGTCTTCAAGAAGTGTCCAAGAAGTGTCCGAGAAGTGTCCTAAAAAGAAAAATGTCAGGACACTTCTACGAAGTGTCCGACACGTGTCCGAGGGGTGTCCGAGTGTCCGACACGGGTACGGCACCCTCGGTGAAGTGTCCGTGCTTTCTAGATGTGAATACATCGAAAACCTTTGGACACTTGAAGTAACCTTGATTTTGTCCTTTCCGTTTTTTCAATTTTTATTTTTTATTTTCTTGTTTTTTCATTCATATAAACACGGACATATGCATAAATTACTCTGTTAAGACCAAGCCCTCATTTGCACTCTTTTCTTACTCCGAGGGTTGTTTTTTTTAAAGTAAAGGGTGTTATTAAATTTGAAATAGGGTGCAACTTGAGGGGTTAGACAGATTCGAGATATAATTTGGATTCAACACATATAAAATGTTCATTTTTAACTCAACTTTAACCTTACTTTTAACCACAATTAATCAACCATAACTTAATTCATTTTAAAAATTTTAAACTCGGGTTGAGATTTCGGATTAGAAAGTCGAGTTATCTATATCACTAATATCCATGTTAAAAATTTAAAGTCATTTTTAATAAGGTTCACATTAGATTACTTCTAAACACATAAAAAATTAAGAACTTCGATGCAAATTTTAAAAAAATTACAAACAAAATTTTAGAAAAATTAATTATCCAAAGTCTTAACATGAAATAAATTAATATTTAAATAAATAAAGTTTAAAAGAAAAAACGTTATCATAATTTGAATATTGTATATAATATATTTAAAATAAAAAATATGCATAAAAATAATATTATAATTTGAGTTCGGGTTGGACTCGGATTGTTAGCACCTCAATCCAAGCCAACCCTAATTAAATTCGAGTTGAGATTTTTCAATCCAAACTCAACTCTAATTGTAAAAATAATTGTTAAAACTTATAAAAAAATTGAACTAGGCTCGAATTGAGTTCGAGTTGCTCAACTAAGGGCCCGTTTGGCATACGTTTTGTTTTAGATGTTTTGTTTTTAGATAAACAGAAACAGTGTTTTTGTTGTAAAGTGTTTTGAATTGAAAGCGAAAATATGTTTGGTGACGAAATTCCGTTGCGAGAATTACTGAAGCAGAAACATGCAAAACATGTTTGGTAACGTCAAAATTTTTGAAAACAAAACACTGAAAACATGTTTGGTAATTCTAACTACTGCCAAAAATATAAGAAGCAAAAACAAAAAACATGTTTAGAACTGGCTGTTTCTAATTTGTTATTTCATTTTTAAAATTTATTTTTATAATTAATTATTTATATAATAGACATTATTTTAGTAGTTGATTGGCACAAATTTGTACACGTAATATTTTTTTGTGTTTCTCATTGTGGGACCTGAAGATAGATGTCATACATTTGTTTGTAAGCCTTTGATGATATACAATTGATGGTATGGAGTAATAATATAGTGTATAATACTTGTAAGGAAGTTCAACAGTAAACTATAACGTATAATTTTTTCATTAGATTGTCTACTATGGTTTCTTATCAATCTATTAAAACTCAACATTTTTACTTTTCTTTTATGTGTTTTCACTTCTTGGACCTACAAGTATAACACCACAGGGAATTATTATGAGTTTTGGCAATTTGAAAATCCGTCTCTAATGGTGGTAAGAAATTTCTGATTCATAATTATGGTTTCATGAATAGTATAGTTGAATTAATTATGATTTTAGATATTCTGGACTCACCCAACCTACTACTTAGAAATCAAGACAATAGAAAACATACATAACAAAATTACCAAAATAATGAAAAGAAAAATATGTATTCAAAATTTTTTTTGAACTTTATTAAAGTTACTTTCCATAAAAATGCACAAGTTGGCGACAAATCTGAAACAGGAAAACAACCAAAAAAATTACATATATAAAGCTGAAGATGAACCATTTCGAAAAACCAAAAATAAGGAATAACAAAAAAAACTATTGTACAATTCCACCAATAAGCACACCTGCACAAATGCTTCTTCCAATAACCACCCAAAGCTTCATTCAAAGTATTCAAATTAAAAAAATGTAAATGACATCCAAATTCATCAAATATTAA
Source organism: Cornus controversa (assembly GCA_026545225.1). Classification (NCBI taxonomy): domain Eukaryota; kingdom Viridiplantae; phylum Streptophyta; class Magnoliopsida; order Cornales; family Cornaceae; genus Cornus; species Cornus controversa. The sequence goes on from CM048845.1 coordinate 62,648,495, forward strand.
TATAATAATAAACTCTCATATCCTATGGCTCATAGTGGAATGCTCCGGGGTGTGGTATTGCGCTGCATCTTGGTTGGTCCAAGTGCACAAACCTGTTATATCCCATAGCTTAAAAGTTGATGAGAGTTCTACATAGTTGCAGTATGTCTTGAGGTTGACCTTCCTTAGGTATGGAACACCATCCATGCTAGCTTTCACATAGAGGCAACCTAATCCTGACGAACCGTCAGCATCATCACTGTTCTTTGCTGAACTGGTGGCCATGGTGTTCTTCCTAAAGGATCGAATTGGTGGCCATCCAACCACCTGTGCCCTGTTACCAAACAAATATATGCTTCCTTAGAGTAATACATATACCATAGAAGACAAAAAGTTCACAAGAAACATATAACCAACCTAACTTACAAATTCCCAGTATGTGAAATTTTTTCTAAAAGCGCAGAACTCCCATATCATTTCAATACTTTGAAAAGTAATTAATAGTTGTATTCCAACTAACCTTCAGGCCAAAGACATGGCTTTAAATAATAAAAATCAAAGATAAGATTTTTGTAAATGAGGCAAAAGAAAACAAAATTAAATGACATCCTTAATCTTAATGCACCCATAAAACAATATTTTGATTTTTTAGCAAACTCTATATAATTTCTTTAAAAGAAAGCCAAGAGCAATCCAAGTTCGCACATACATGTATCACGTATAGTCCATCACGATGCATCTTAAAGAACAGTAAGGATGAGGTATGCATTAGGGATACATATTAGTTTACCTCTAGAACATATTGGGTCATGCTTATCGTATTTTGTATTGTGATAAACACTAATAAATATGAGCAGATATCCAACACAAATCACACCAATCTGCAACTGATTAATTTCTTATCTGGTATACCTTTCATGAAATTTAATTTGAAGTTCCACTTTGAATGCTTAAAAGACTGTCATGAACTAAACCCAACAATAAAAAAGAGTGCTGCCATGCTATAGACGAGAGATACCATGAAGCTCCTAGTACCTGTAGCAACATTAGATGAGGAAGGCAAACATGTAGAGAATGAGATTATATGTAGCTCCTACCCATAGTGTCTTAGCAACTACACCAATAGTCTTAATAATTTGCTGATTTAGAGGAAAAATGAGAAATAATCTAGGAACATACTGAATGAGAACAATAAGAGCAACAGTGTTGTTCGTGTGATTAGATCTCTAATTTTAAGTTGCTGGGATTACAAACCAGATGACAATCTGCAAGCATAAGGAGTTGGAAGAAGTTGAAATCTAAACCATGAAGCAAACAACAATGGAAACTAAAAAGCAACATAATACTCAACTAATCATTCCCTTATGATTCATATACTAGATGATAAAAACAGTTATTCTATATGAGGACAATGCATAAATAATTGCATACTGATTTTATTCCCTATTTGCACATATAACAAAGGATTCCAAAATTCATCAATTACCATACCAACACGAAGCTCAATCTATTCCCACATGTCAGGTAGAAGATAGAAACCAGACTCATTTATGTTCTCATTGCTTCATAGACATGGGTATAATGGTGAACTGCCCTCAGTGTTGGTTTTGAGCACAAAATAAAACAAAAAAAAAATCCACTTGCAGAATCCCCCAAATTTAACAATTCTCATCCGCAGTCAACAATATGTTAAGTGAACGGGGAAAAATGGCTAAAGTCCACAAAAGTAATGAGTGAACAACCAAAGATCTGTTCCTCCCAACAACTTCCCAACCCAACAAGTAATTGAATTTGATTTTAGCTAATCATAGAAGTCCAACAAACAAAAAATTAACCCAACTATAGAGGACAAACCAAGTACAAGCAGATTTATCATAAATGCTAACATGTCAAAGATTGGAGAAAATTGAAATAAACATACAATACACTCAGATCAGACCCAACAATGAATAAATTAAGTTGCTTAAGCTGAATAAAGCACAACATCGATCAAACACAAACATATCCTCATGCCCCATATAGATCAATACATAGAGAGTAGAATCCTCAACAAATATGGTAGCAAAATAGAGCAAAGAACTAGGGTTTTAGTTGAGCCAAATTACGGGGGAAACAAAAATTTTCACAAATTATACCCAAATCAAGACAAGATCAGTGTGTATATATATAGGTGGTCAAGCTGAATATAACTCAACATACCAATCAATTACAACATTTGTGCTCCTGTGCAAGTGCGTGACAACAAGTTAACACAACGTGCGCCTGTGCAAGTGAGTGACAACAAGTTACCACAATGTGCTCCAGTGCAAGTGTGAGTGAACAGAGATTAAGAACTTAACTTTAATTTCATATGCGCCTATGCAATTTGTAGTGAGAGAGAAAAAATATACCATAAATTAACTCTGAAATTAAATGTGCACCTGTGCATATGTAGAGAGATAGATGAGTTTTTACTAATCAATTTCTCTGAAAGTTTGAGGTCAACTCGAATAGAGTAGATCGATATTGAGATTTTTGACACTTTGAGCTCAATTTGTGTACATTCTCCGTCATGCAAAGCAAGTGCATTAGAAATCAACTAAAGATATTCAAATATTTAGTTTAAGACTAAAACTTTTGAAATGAAAATAAACACAGAACATATACCTCTTTTCAGGCTTCTTTGTTATCCATATAGATTTGTGTACATTTTCCGACATGCAAAGCAAGTGCATTAGAGCAAATGCATGAGAAATCAACTAAAGATATGCAAATATTTAGTTTAACTTGAAAACTTTTGAAATGAAATAAACACAGAACATATACCTTTTTTCAGGCTTCTTTGTTATCCATATGAATTTGTGTACATTCTCCGACATGCAAAACAAGTGCATTAGAGCAATCGCATTAGAAATCAACTAAAGATATGCAAATATTTAGTTTAACTTTAAAACTTTTGAAATGAAAATAAACACAAAACATATACCTTTTCTCAAGCTTCTTTGTTATCCATATGAATTTGTGTACATTCTCCGACATGCAAAATAAGTGCATTAGAGCAAGTGCATTAGAAATCAACTAAAGATATGTAAATATTTAGTTTAACTCTAAAACTTTTGAAATGAAAATAATCACAGAACATATACCTTTTTTCAGACTGTACAAGTTATCGCAATGTCATTCGTTCCTAGCATTCAATATTGCTTACTCCCCAATCATCATTCCTCAACCACAAGTGATATACAATATGATATTCTACATAACTATTATTATCTAAGATTAAATATTACATTCTCAAATATATATCATAACAGAACAAGTATCATTAATATTACATGCCAAAATATAAATCATAACAAAATAAGTAGCATAATTAATTTATAAATATATTCCAAACTCATCATTTCTTCTCAAGCAATACAATAAGCATCATGAATATCACAACCAACATAAAGATTATGCAAATAGCAACGCATCCACAATCACCATATAGGAGGACTTTTTGTTTATATTGTTCAACTTGCATACTTGCAACGATATTCTCCAAATCACCATGAACATTTTCATGAACCTCTGCACCTTTGTGTAATTCATCCAACCATATAAAAGCATTGATGTGTGACTACAATAATAAATAGAAATATTTTTAGCTGACTAAGAAAATAATATAAATAACACACTAATTATTTTCAATTAACATATTTACCTCCCACCTTGGACACCTATAGAAGTAGCATCCCTTATTCTTGTTAGTTTGAGCCTGATATAGGTTCATGGGACCTCTCCCACATGCACATAAAGTTCATTCACTTTTTACTTTATACATTACTGCATTATATAATACTAAACACATTAAAGAGTGTTCAAACTCATTAAGTTATTACAGTTATCCATTTGTTTAGCAATTACTTACTACAGTTATCCATATCTTAAAAAACTACAGTTATACAGTTATCCATTTACTATTTCTTGGCATATCAATCAAGAGTGTTACACACTCTGCCAGATTCTATTAGCAATAAAATCATGCATCTGATTCATTGTTGAAGCAGAGGTGTCGAAACATTTACATTTACATCAACATCAACATCAAAATCAATATCTTCAGCAGGTTTACTTTGAGTAGAATTGGAAAATGAAAATTTAGAGAGAGAGAGAGAGGAGACAGGGCAGCTTTAGTTAAAAGTAAATGAGGTTTGAGAGAGGAAAAGGGAAAGGTCACAAGAATTTTTGGCGATCCCTAGAAGATTATTAGCTTTTCTTTTCTTTGTGTAGTGAGAGAGAAGAGAAAGATAGAGATATGTGTACGGTACATTTGAGTTTTGCGTTTAAAAAAATAATTTGATCAAAAATACTTAAAAAAGTAATTTTACGATTCAAAATATCTATATCTATCTACGATTTAAAATTACTTTCTTTATCTACAATCTAACGATCACAGTTCACTTCCACCTAAATTCAAATTTAAACTTATATCACACTCTCTCACTCATTATTTTGTTTGTTTCTTTTCTCTCTCCTCTTTTATATCACACACACTCTCTCTCTTTTCATGATTTGGCATCCAGACAAAAACACCGCCGCCACCAAGCAAGAAGCCGAAGCCTTCTCTCTCTCTATGATTTGGCTGAAGCCAAGTTCGTACTCATCATCATCGCCTTTGCAATCGAGGGGATGAAAGATCAGAACCTCGACGGTCGCAACATCACAGTCAACGAGGCTTAGTCACGTGGAAGCGGTGGCAGAGGCAGAGGAGGAGGAGGATAGGCGTCGATGATAGAACCTCCATGTGCTCGCCTTCGATGACAGTCACATCGATCAGAAGGTGATCAAGCGGTTACTCAAGATCTCCTTTTGTAAATATGAGTTTTGATTCCAGAATCTTAATCGTTGTCATAACTATTGTGATTTGAGACTTGACCTATTTGATTTGTTGTTGAAATTGATCGCATTTGGAATGTTTTAGTCAATATCTAGGTTTGGATGGAGAGGAGAAAAGATTGGTAGAATTCGATGCAAGTGAAATTCGCTTAAAAAGCATTTACTTAATCTGTTGTGTGGTTTACTACTACAACTAGTACTGCTGCTGGCTTGAGATATTTCTGACATAATCAGCAGCTCCAACTGCAAAGCTTCAGCAGCTACATCATCAAGCAAATCATCCAAATCATAAGCCAAGTCGGTGATTTGACTCTATGATTTGTCATTTTGCTTGTCCTCTGCGTCAGCAAGAACATCACGAATATCTGGCAACACTTTCTCCAACTTGTTCAACTGATGATGGATTCCCTCTCGACGGGCATAGTCTGACACCGCAAGAGAGACCAACTTGTCGAACAACACCTCAAAGACTGGCGCCAGAAGGATCCCCGCAACCTCCATGGATGGATGGTTTATGAAATAAGCAAAGGATGAAATCAAAGAGATGGGTATCGTAAGTAGTAGTTTGTGAAAGATTGAGCAATGCGATATGATACAGATACTAAGCAAGTGCAAGACAAAGGGGGTTGACGGGAATAATCAAAAGTCTTTGGACAACTGTTGAAATGTGTCAGCGACGGCCATAGGAGAAAATAATTCATAGCACTTAAATTATTTCAACAACCAAAGCATCAACCATTCACCCACAACACTCATTTCAGTCCTTATCTTGGCTTTATTATCATGATTTTGATTGCATATTTATCTTTTACCCTCGGCTAGAATAAGTAATTATAACTTGGTGTGAGTTTAGGCATTTCCAAGGGGCCAAAGACTCAAAACTTAGGGCTCGTTTGTTTGGATAGAAGGAATTGGAAGGAAAAGAAAAGAAAGGGAAGGATAATATTTTTTTGTTTTGGATTGTCATTAGTAAAAAAAAAAAGAAATGATTAGGTATGATTTGAAGGATATCTTATCCCTCTAAATCTCTCATATGCTATCCTCTTAAAAGTGGGAAGATTTGAAAAAAAATGATAAGAATAAGTGAATCTTTCGTAATACCAAAAATAACCCTAACATTTTAAAGAACAAAATTTAAAAGACATTTGGATATATCTTGTAATATAAACACAAAATGACATGATAGAAAATTAATTAAAATAGTTTCTTTTCTTTTCTCTTCTTTACCTTTTCCAAACAAAAATGTAATCATTTTCTTTCTTTTCTTTCATAATTTATTCAAACATGAATAGATGTTATCTTTTCTTTACTTTTCTTTTCTCTCATAACTAATGAATACAGTGATTGGGCACTGCACATCTTTAAGACTAATGATAAATTATATTAATCACGATTAGTTATACATTCAATCAGTAAATTAAGGTTTAATTTCATTTTAGACCCAATTTTTTATTTCTTACTAGTTTATCAGGATAAATTATAATAATAGGTGATTATTTGATCACCAACACTAAGTTCTCTCCTCGCTAGAGGGATATTAGGTTTGAAAAGATAGGATCGTCACTCAATAAATAAATAAATAAATAAAAATTAAAAATTCCATCCCTTAAAATGACAAAAATACAATGTTAGGTAATTGATAATTACTGACACATTTTTTACCTAAAAGTTGAATAATTTTCACTCGAATACAATATCAAAATCAAAACTTTGCACTCGATACATCTATCTTAACATCACATTGATTTGAACTCGATATTGTCAATTTTGTTATTATTGTTGTAATTTTGTTATAATATATAATACTCATGGATATGTTTTTATATTAATTATTTTGGTAAAGAATATCTTGACATTGTTCAATGTCGGCCCCACTAGACTATTCTTGGCTTGGCCACTGTAATAAAGAACAAGAACTTGTATTAGTGGTAGTTGTTTCCATTCTCTTCCTTCATGGCCCGTTTCAACTACCTACAACATGTTTGATTCGAAGTAACTTGAGACAATTTTTTAGAAGTAAGCCACTGAAGATCATATTTTAACTAAACTTATAAACCTGTGTGAAGTGTAAATCTATCCTATTAAGATCATATATATCATTTACAATATAGAAGGAACTTCCAGTAGTTATATATATACTGGTTATGCATTGTCTATGACGAATATGATGAGGCATTGATCTAAAGATTAAAGTGTCCACAAAAATAATAGAAAAAAGGCAAATGTTGGAAAGCTTCACTTACAAGGGAAATGATTTCTGTTCATCGATATACTAATTATAATAATGAAGCATATGTTTGAAAAGGAAAAAAAGAAAAAAAAAATTATTAATGAAGTACACTTTGTAATCCCCAAAAGAACTCAAATAACAAAATCTTTTTAACCAATACTAGCCTTCCATATAATTTAGGAGTTGGATCCTCTCTGGTGCGGTGGTGTTCTACGACATCAGATGGATTTCAGCATTTGTACGTGTGCCTCTACTGTGATGCGGTGTTGTTGTGCCAAATCAGACAGATCCCAACACTTGCACGTGAGGTATTTGTATGTCCTTAAGCACAATTTGTTGAACTAAAAGATGATTGTCTTATTTAGTTCTTTTTATTTTGTAGTACAATTGATCGTGTTGTAGTCTCAATCAATCGTGTTATTTTTAAGTAAATTCGATCAATTGTGTTGTATTCTCCATGAAGTCAAGTCGCAACACAATTAAATCTGAGTACAACACTATTAGTTTCATCCTTGATTGATTGTGTTGTATCATCGACTTAATTGTGTTGTATTCTAGATTAATGAAGGATACAACACGAATAAGTAAGGTTTGTAACACGATTGATCAAGGCTCAAAATAATGACATTTTACCTTGATTTAATTATAGAAAAAGCATCATGATTTAATTTTATTGCACACATGTACGTCACACTATAACATAGAACGCATGACATGAATCTCTCAAGTTATATAAACAAAATTTTTAAATTCGGATCACTAATCCCAATATTTTAGGCTAAAATTATAATTTCAAACAATAGGAATAGTTTTGGCATTTTAACTTTTCAAATTCGTTGACTTCTGAAATGCATGACGGTCAACTAACAAAAGGAAGCCAAATTAAATCAATCTTGAGGGAGGTCAACCATCATTTTTGATACAACTATTTTCCGTGAGCAATAAAAGTAAACATGAGAAGTTGTTAGAACATTTTATCCTTTTTAAAACAAAAAAAAAATCTTGCATAATACTTTCCATATGGGAAATGTTTTTGCCCATCATAAGATCACGATCAAAATGGGTTTTTGGCTGCATCAATCCAACAATTTTATGATATAGGTAAGAGTCAAATGCAAAGGTAGAGTACTAAAATAGATATACATATAATTAAATGTTTCCTAAAAATTTGATTTTAAAATGATATTTTTGTGTTCTCCACTCATTAAAAGAAAATAGGGAGAGAGAGAACTAGATTACTTATAGGCATCATTGTCTAGTTAATGCTAAAAGCTTAAATCACATCTGTGGGGATCATGAGTTCTAGTTGAAGAGTAGTCTTACAAAATTTTCTATCAATTTTTCCAATGCTACTAGAACAATATAGATGCACAAACACAATATAGTATGAAAAATTATGCCCAAAACATTGAACTAAGAGTTTTAAATGATTAATTTCATATTAATTCGTCATAATTTTTAAGATACTCTGCATCTTAAAGCATATGCCAGACATAAATGAGGTCGTAATAGTATGACAATCTTAATTCATCAAAGCTTCTGTTCATGTACGTCAACAAACCGATATACATCTCCCCGCCTCTGTTTTTCTAGTGGGAGGCCCTCCCTGCATATTCACGAAACTTTGTTGTGGAGAGAGGCAAAACTTATATTATAAATCCAAAACAATTTCATAAACAACACATTACCTTCGATTTAGAATTTCATTATAATCAATCTCAGCAACCACTATTTTCTCCTCATGCCCCGAGGTTGCAATGATTTCACCAAACTGTTCAGCATAGAGAGAGCCATATTCATCGTTAGAGCCTTCTCTTTACATGATTTTGCTCTACAAGAAGAGCTAGCGTATTAGTTTCTGAATTTCTAGTACCGGTCCAACAAGAGTTGAATGACCCCATATTGTATAGGAACCAGTGGAATCTCGAGATGGTGAGCATGTAGCTACATATAACTACCACAAGAAACAAACAAAACACATTGATTTTGTTTTTGACATGTGAAGATCATTCAGAATACAATAGGTAAGGTATAATATAAGTACCTGGTTGTCAGCTGCCCTGAATTTTTGAAGTAAAAAATAATCAGTGAGTAAAGATCGAATAATGGATTAACATGTAGCATCTGATATAGCTTTAAATTCATCTACTATGAAAAGATACAAGGGTGAATTATCCTCACTGGTGTTAATAAGTAGTAAGTACACATTCATGCTGTCTTTAGCAGACATCATCATATCTTGTTGTGTACCCCTCCCCCCAGCCAAAAGAGAAGAAGAGGAAGAAGAAGAAGAATAAAATAGAGATAATGTAGAGATGGCCATTAACTTCACTCATATAACATGAGTCGTATTATATCAAAATAAATCATAAATATTTCATAATAGAGTAGTATTCCTGGGCCAGTATGATACCATCTATAAGTACAAAATTCTGTGATTTAGACTACCATCTTCGGCCATCATAGTGATTTGGTCACAAATCAATATAATATGGTTTATTAATCATGTTGTTAACTTTTAGGCATGTGCAATCTGATATGTGTTATGGAGCTGCTACTTCACATTCATGCCAGAAAATTATAAACTTTATTGTTCATTTCTTGCCATTGTCCCAAAATTGCTCTTACAATCTTTCTCCATGTTGCCTATATCCATCTTAAAACAGTTGATTTCACTAAACCAAATTACCCGTGCTTCATCATCTCATACTTGAATCGAGATTTGGCTGGAATACCAAGTCATAATACAAGAAAATGACCATGTTTAATTATTCAAGGCTTTAACATTTTCTAAACAAATGGCTTTATCTTTTCAAAACAGTGTGTGCCACTTTTAAAGACCAAAGCATCTAACAAGGATGCAGCTTCTAAATCTTCTTATACGAGGCTAACTATCTATTATATTAACTAAACTGAATATTTACTAAAAATGAAATGCTTCTTTCCACTAACACAAACTGCAAGGAAGTTAACCAAATTGCCTATCATACAAGTATATCAACTTGCCTTGCTCTTTGTTCAAGCTCCCACAGTAATTCACCAGTACTCACGTTGAATGCCCCAGGATAGCATATTAAATGAGCACCTGATGGTTACACAACTAAAATTATTATGGACATGCATAGTACACTAAGAAACTAGAACAATAGTCAGGCTATCCAGCAATAAACTGGTGGAGATAATGAATACCTCTTGTCCGATATAACATCGCAAGTTCAGGAAAGCGTATATCATGACAAATTCCAATTCCAATACGACCCACATCTGTATTTAGATTTACAAAATCATCTTTATGTTTTAAATTTGTTTATTTAAAGGAAATGATGGTATAAAGTGCAACATGGTGAATTCTGAAAGAATCAGAAAGGATAATTGAAAATCAAACATAATATGGTTTTTTAAGAGCTTGGAGAAAATGTTCAAATGACTTGTCTTTACAGTCAGGAATAATTAATAGGATTCTAATGGAAAAATAAGAAAGGGCAATCCACCCACAGCATTTTATATGTTAATGCTTACTGCTTGAACAATGAAATGATATTCAAATTGCAGTCTACCAATCTTCCGACATGTTTTACATTATTCAGTATTCTCTAATAATTCTTTGAAGTTTTCTCACTGAAGCATATGATTTGAACGTGGAAAACCCATGTGGTTTCTTGAATACAATTGTGACAAGTTCAAGAACAGAAAATAATCAAGTACCAATCAAGAGGTAGAATTTTGGAGACCCGAATTTTGGGTTAAAAGGAAGAAATCATGAAACCAGCATTATGGGAGGAATTCATCACACTATCTTTACAATTTTATAGTATATAATTAATAATATCATATCTCAAGACCTATGGCAGAATCTACCAACTTCTGACAGGTATTAGTTATTGGAAACAAAATCAATTTAAAACTTGTTAAAATCGAACCAATGAAATGTATAACATCGGTATAAATTGCGGAAGCCCTATGCACAACCAAGGCAGTAGGTACCTAGAAAAACCACACCTATTTAATCAATTTACTAAAATAAGGAGCTAAAATACTAAAACTCTACCAATTCCTCATACCTGTATCAACAATTGTAAGTTTATCCCCTGCTGTGAAGGTGACCGATTCCTTAAACAAAATATCTCCTGGAATGTAAACATCAAACAAATGTGTCTGCAAAACATACAAATCTTCTTTCAGAGCTTCCATATGTTTCATGCTTCTCATAGTTCTCCTTTTTAATTCTTTTCTTACACAGTTGTGCTTACTTTCCTATGCTTAGCCTTTAATTGTCCGTCAGGTCCAAACACGCAACAGGTGTTATACAACTGACCGTCGTTCCTTTCGGGGATAGACCCTCCTACTATTGTGATCCCTTGACAAGAGGCAACTTCTGATAATAGAGAAAATGAAGGAGAGGCATCTTTATTATCAAAATCCTCAGCATAGTTTGCAAAGTAATCGTTCGAATAAGGGCAATTCCACATTTCCTATAGCAAACAAGTAAAAATCAGCACCAATTATGAATCTAAGGACTCCAAAAAAAACATTACTTTCACAATCTACAACAATATAAATTAGGGTTTAGGTACATTTCATTAAAAATACTACAAGCTATAGCAATATGATTTGAGTGACAAGAAGTGAACTCACTGGTAGAACAACAAGACTTGCACCTTGCTTGGCAGCTAGTTCAATTGAGTTCTGGGCCTGGGCGAGATTGGTGCCCTTGTTTGACGTAACTGATAACTGACAAAGGCCAATCTTAAACTGCACTGGGAACAACATAGAACTTGAATATTTGATTGGAAAATATTAGGAAAAAAAAAACACACACACATACATATAGACACACATATATGCATAGGTCAACCCAAAAGCAGCAAACCTTTGTAATTTTGGGCATTTCCAAAGGACCAGAGACTGAAAACTTGGTGTTCATTATGCTGCTGCCTGATAGAGATGCCATCATCTTCCACTGTTATTGGGCTGATGCTAACTGGTGTGTTGTTGCTTAGATTGACTGGGTAAAGTGCAAAAAACATCCCTCAATATTCGATACAATGCATATAACACCAATGTATAACAAAATTAGTATGTAACCGCTTATACTTTTGAAAAGGTTGCATATTACACCCTCTGTCTATGTGCTGATAGAATATAGTCATTGTTAAAGAGGACGTGCAGTTCACATGACCAAAAAATAAAATATAAAATGTAAACCCAAATGCCCTTTGGTGTACCAAAATTGCCTCTTCCACGTCAGTTTTATGTGTGTATATATACACACATATATCACTTCTCCTCTGTGTGTGTGGAGCCGAAGAACCCAATTCCAGTATATATAGAGACATATATCACTTACCTCTCTCTTTCCTCTCAGCAATTCCAACATATGACTTCCATTCAACCTATAAATAGCAAGTCCATCAATGTCAATGTTAGTTTAGACCCCAGATGTTTCAATTAAAAGATTCCTATAAATTTCAGAAGATCAAACCCAACCCATCCACTTCATAGCCATCGTACTGGAGCAAAACCCATAAGCTAATATTAAAAATATCAATTTAATATTTCTGTAAACGAAACCAATAAATCAAACTCTTAAAATGAGCATAAAAGATCAAAAATTCATATAATATCATTCTAAACAGAACTGAATCCAGAAATTTGAAATAATAAATCAATTAAAGTAGAAGGATATTCAAAAAAAAAAAAATCAACACAAAATATCACAATTTAGTTCAATATCAAAAAATGAAATTGACAAATCAATTCAAATTTTAATAGAGTGAAACCAAAAGATAAAGAGATAAGAAATCCATTAATTTAAAATGTAATAGATAAAAACCCGAAGATAAGAAGATATAAAACCCAGTAAAGGTCTCACTGTAACAGAAGCTAAAATTCGATACTAATGGGCCAATTTAAATTCAGATCATGGAGAAACCAAAATCAGACTACTTAAATCAACAGAAAAACATTACAAATTGAACTGACAAATCAAAACGACACCCAGAAATCATAGCACTTAAAAAAGAACAGTAAGATTGGATTTTCCTTACCCAAAAAACAGTAAGATTGGTTTGATATCGTCGATGGATGTGAATACATCGAAAACCTTTGGACACTTGAAGTAACCTTGATTTTGTCCTTTCCGTTTTTTCAATTTTTATTTTTTTGTTTTTTCATTCATATAAACACGGACATATGCATAAATTACTCTTCTGTTAAGACCAAGCCCTCATTTGCATTCTTTTCTTACTCCGAGGGTCGTTTTTTAAAGTAAGGAAAGTGATAGAGTTTACGACTATACAAAATCGAGAAAAAAACGACTTTTACTTGGTAATATCTTAATAGTACTATCCAAGTCTTTCATCACATATTAAATACATTATGTTCGTTTAGACAAAAGTAGCCTTTCACCCATTTTCTTCACCTCTCTCCCTCTATATCATTAGTAATTTTTAATCAATGGGTAGTTTGTCCCCTGTTTTGTATTGTGAAAAAAAAAAAAAAAAAAATCTTTTTGCTGCCACCTAAAAGATTCAAATGCATTGGAGTGAATGAATATTTTGTCTCTATATTGTCTTCAACTAATATTATACTTATATGGTTACTCTTAAAAAAAATTATATATGATTACTATGGCTTGAAGAAGAGAGAGAAAATATTTTGAAAGCGGGTTATGCGACGGTGGATTTTAATAGAGTTAAATTTAGGATATTAGGATTCAATTGAATTTAAGAGAAGTAGAGAAGAGAAATAATAATCACAAGTAATAAGAGAGAAGATTTTGTATAAATAAGGTTGTGCTTGAAAATGAGAGGATGAGTTTGGATGTGATGAGGGTTGTTTAAAAATTTAAGGATATTTTAGTCTAAAAGATTTTATGTTTTCAATGTCTTACAAAAACTCAATTACTTTAATGCCACATCATGAGTCGATTGAGTGTCGGGTTAAAAAACTCGATTGACGTAGCATTACTCTTAAAGTAAAGGGTGTTATTAAATTTGAAGTACGGCTGCAACTCTCGCGGTTTGAGCGAGTTAGAGGTACAATTCGAACTCAACCCTATATATGAAATGTTCAACTCTAATCCAACATTAACCCTACTTCTAACTCTAACTACTCAACCCTAACTCAACTCATCCTTAAATTTTTAAACTTGGGTTGAAATTTCGGTTTAGAAAGTCGGGTTAATTCGAGTTATTTATATCACTAATCTCCATGTTGAAAATTTAAAATAATTTTTAATAAGTTTCACATTAGATTATTCCTAAACACACAAAAAAATTAAGAACTTGATGCAAATTTCTAAAAAATTACAAACAAAAGTTTAGAAAATTAATTATCCAAAGTGTTAATATACAATAAATTAAAATTTAAATAGAGGAAATTGAAAAGAAAAAAGGTTATCATAATTTGAATATTATATATAATATATTTAAAATAAAAAATATGTATAAAAATAATATTATAATTCAGGTTCGGGTTGTTGGCATCTCAACCCAAGTTCAACCCTATTTAACTTTGGGTTGAGATTTTTCAATTCAAACTCAACTCTAATTAAGTTCGTATTGAGATTTTTTAACCCAATTTCAATTCTAATTATAAAAATAATTGTTAAAACTTGTAAAAAATTAAACTAGGCTCAAATTAAGTTCAAGTTGCCCAACTCAATTTGCACCCTTAATTTGAAGTGTGTTTTTTGCAATTTACTGCTGGGGGCTATTTAAACTCATGCTAGTTCTCTGATATTGCATGTCTTTTATATATATATTTTTTGAAAAGCGTGTACTGTGATTAGTTACTCTATATCTTTAAGAAATACCAATTAGGACCGTAAATGGATAACATTCAAATTGGAGAAGGCTTGATAGAATCCGAATTTGATAAGAGTCCGATTCCATCTGATCAGATAATTTAATGAATAATTTATAATTAAATTTATATTCTATTTGTTAGTAATCGGATGCAATAATCCAATCCGAAAGTGATATAAGTATTAAAAAAAATTATGTCAAAAGAGATTAGTAAACAATGATTAAAAAGAATAAAAAGAGAAGTTGGAAAAATAAAAATAAAATATAAACAAAAAATTAGTAGTTAAGTATTTGACTATTTATTAAATAAAAAAAAGAGAGAGAGAAAATAGAGAGAGAAAAGAAGAAGAAGAAGAATAAAATAATGATAAAAAATATTTTAAAAATATGTAAATATTATATATTATATTTATAACATTAAATCATATTTTTATAGTATATTATATTATATCAGATCGGATTATTTTCAAACCGAATTGATCATAATTTATATCCGATTTGTTTAGTTAACAGATTATTCAGCTGACTGATTTATTGACAGGTCTAAAACCAACTAGTAATATGGAGTGCTAATACTGACATCTTAAATTGTAAGAATTAATATATATTCTATATTCATGTTATTATTTAATTTTAAAATAAGATAATATTTCATTTAATCTAAAGATAGATAGATATATATATATATATATATATATATATATATTACATCTTTTAATTTTTAAAATAAGATATTATTTAATTTAATCCAAAAATATTTATTTATGTATAAGTGACAATATACTACTATTAAATGCACATAGAGTTTCTATACATTTTTTAATTTTTATATGATATTATTTAAAGGTGTAAATTTTTTTATTAAACAAACTCTTGTAACCGACCAATTATCTCAAACATATATATAGATATCTTTTTAATTTTTAAAAATTATTTAATTCAATGCTAATATATTTAGGTGACAAAACGTTGTGTGAAACACAAACACTACTACGTCGCCAATTCTCATAAATATATAGTACATTTTTTTATATTTATATTAAACAACTAATAGTAATTAATTTCATATTATTTTATAACCAATGAGTTTTAAGAAAACTAGTTGAACTAAATAACATGGGTCTATGTCACGTTTACTATTAGGAGTCACTGTAAATATATCGGGTGAACCTGGATCGTTCTGAATCCTGCGTGTACAACAAGCACGGTAAATTTCATTATGTGTATATAACACGTGCGATCTAAATTCACCTGATATAAATACACCAGGTGTATTGTAGATCTTCTCCCTCACCTCAAATAAAGGAATATATTATTATAATCTTTAGATATCAAGTTCTCTTGTGTTAGTGGCAGTCTTGGAACTGCAAAGTAATTCTTTATCAATGCAAATTCCAACCAATATTTGAAACTTGTTGAATATGTCAAACTTAATTAGGCATTAAATTGGGAACTTGCCAATTTCTCGATAATCTAGAAAATAGAATTTCAACCAATATCTGAAACATTTCCATTCCATAGATGATCTATGTAAAGACAATATCAAGAAACGAACTAGATGAATAACCAAGTTGGCACAGCTTGGTTGCAAATGAATTTCACTATTATGGACCTGCATACAAGACTTTTTACACACTACAAAAACATGGCCAGTTCATAAATAAATAAAATCACATTGATTCATGAAACAATATAAATAAATACAATACTAATAACATCCATGACCCACAAGTATTCAAACCTTAAAAGTTATCACTTAAATTGTAATACCCCGCTCCAACACATGGTATGATATTGTCCGCTTTAGGCCTAAGCCCGCACAATTTTGCTTTTAAGTTTTACTCCAAAAGACCTCATACCATTTGAAGAGAACATACTACATATAAGCACATCCCCTTTTTCACACCCAGGCGATGTGGGATTAACACCATTTACCCTGTCAGTGTGGTAGCTTAGCCCAGTGTTTGTCTTTGCACCCACCCACATCACACCCGTCCACAAGGGTTACTACAATCCACCCCCTACGAGGCCCGACGTCCTCGTCGGCACACTTTCGATTGGGTTTAGGCTTTGATACCAACTGTAATACCCCGCTCCAACACATACTATGATATTGTCTACTTTGGGCCTGAGCCCGCACGATTTTGCTCTTGGGTTTTACCCCAAAAGGCCTCATACCATTTGAAGAGAACACACTACATATAAGCACATCCCCTCCTCCACACCCAAGCGATGTGGGATTGAGCACCCTGTACCCTGTCAGTGTGGTAGCTCAATCCAATGTCTGTCTTCGCACTCGCCCACTCACACCCGACCACAAGGGTTACTACAATCCACCCCCTAGGAGGCCCGACGTCCTCGTCGGCACATTTTCGGCTAGGTTCAGGCTTTGATACCAACTGTAATACCCCGCTCCAACACATGGTATGATATTGTCAGCTTTGGGCTATAACCCGCACGATTTTGCTCTTGGGTTTTACCCCAAAAGGCCTCATACCATTTGAAGAGAACATACTACATATAAGCACATTCCCTTTTCCACACTCAGGCGATGTGGGATTGAGCACCTTGTACCTTGTTAGTGTGGTAGCTCAGCCCAGTGTCTATCTTCGCACCCGCCCACTCACACCCGCCTTTTGGGGTAAAACCCAAGAGCAAAATCGTGCGGGTTATGGCCCAAAGTAGACAATATCATACCATGTGTTGGAATAGGATATTACATAAATGTAATCACAATAGGCAACAATTTACAAAGTATGTAAGAAACGTGATCAGAAGCGATAAAAAGAAAGAGAAAAAAAATGTTATATTTGCAACGGCTATATTTGCAACAGGTTTATTTCAAACGGCTATATTTTTCATCTTATATAAACACACTATTTTGGTCATATGAGAATCATTACTACATTTATCTCTTTCATTCTCCATCTCATTCAATCTCGAATTTCCAATGACTTCGTCATCACGATCTTTTCAAATGTTGATTCAACAGAATATAAATAACTACAATATGCTTCTAAATTCAGTAACGCCAAAGATAGTTTGACAAGTCTTTCAACTGCCCAAGAAGCGGTAAATTTATTGTAACTGGGAGGAAAGCCACCGTGAGCTAATGAAAACTACTTTGACGAGAATTTCACATATACACCAGAGATATTTAACAGGCGATTCAGGATTCGACGATACCTATTTCTTCGTCTTCTAAATGACGTTAAAGCTTATGAAGACTACTTCGTCCAAAAAAGGGATGTGGCAGGTCGTTTGAGATTGTTCTCTATACAAAAGATGACAACTACAATATATATTCTCGTATATGGTTATGCCACCAATCAGGTTGATGAGTATATCAAAATCGGCGAGACCATTGCCATTAAAAGCTTAAAGGCATTTTGTACTGCTGTTGTTGCTGTGTATGGAGAGGAATATATGCATACACTGAACGAAGCCGACATAGCACGACTACTTCAAGAAGGGGAAAACAGAGGATTCTCGAGTATGCTTAGTTTCATCGACCGTATGCACTGAGAGTGGAAGAATTACCCAGTGGAGTGGCATGACATGCACAAGGGATGCTCTCATAAGACTACTATAAAGCCTTGGAATTTATTTTAATTTAAATTATAATTAATTATATTTTAATTGTGATGAAAGCATGAGAAATTGATTTAAAATTCTGTTTTGTGTACGGTGGGAATTTTTCGAGAATTTTGAGTTCGACTGTAGGACCCGGGAAGGGTCAGGCGAACCGCATGACTTGTACGAATGTTGTAAAAACATATAAGGGTGTATATGAATAATTAAGGGGTTTAAAACATAAATTGGGAAGAGATAATGTTAGTATGTGATTAATAGAGAGTTATTAGTAACAAAGAACTAATTAAAAGAATGAGAGGGACTTAGTTGCAAAGAGAGAAATTATAAAAGGAATTAAATCATTTAATTCATCATAAAAATCAGATTTTCTCTCATCTCTCTCTTACTACAATTTCATCCCAACTTCTCTTTACAAATTAGATGGATTAGAGTGAGAATTGAAGATTGATCCAAGAGAAAATATTGTTCTCCTCATCATTCTCTTCAAATTGATCGATTTAAAGCTTAATTTGGTGGACATTGAAGATTTGGTTGAAATCTAGGGTTTGGAATTGGGAGTTGCTCAAGAAGAGAAAGTTGTTCTCCTCTTTACGATCTACGTGTCCACAATTCGAGAATTGAATTCGAAGAAATTTGAATTTTTGGTGATTTGGGAATTTTTGAAATTTGGCTTGGACTTGAGGTAGGGGTGTTCTTTCCACCTTATCATCGATTCCTCAGGAATTGATATGGTTCTGAATTGACTAGCATATTTGGGAATGCTAGGAAGTGAGTCTTGCATATTTAATTATGCTTATTCTAGTTAATTGAGTCTCCACATAATAATTATAATGATAATTATATGCATTATTGTATTATGTATATGTTTTGATGAAATTGTTGAATGAAAGTATGTTAGAACATCTATTAATGTCAACTATGATGTGAATTGTGTAAGCATGCCTTCTATGCTAGTAATTGATGATACATGTTGTTCATTAGGATGATTTATAGTTGTGGAGACTATATTATACATGTTACATGTTTGATAAAATGCATAAGAATGTCATTTTCTATAAAAATTGCATTTTATGAAGGTATTGTGTGAGAATTGATATTGCATCGTTATATGAATGAAAATTACATGTTTTAGCATGGAATCAAGTGGCTTATGATACGCTTAGAATATGAAATTGTTGCATTGTCATATACATGGAAAGAACATGTTTTAGCATGGAAATCAAGTGGCTTATGATGCACTTGGAATTGTATGTGTTGTTATACTTGAACTTTACGTGATTGGTTGTTGATTTTGGGAGGAGGTCGGAAAGCAATAAGGGCTTAGATCCCTAGGGTGCAAAGTTAAAAAATTGTCCAAGGTGGTTCCTTCTAGACCCTCAGGTTAGTAGCCCGTAAAGTTGGATACGGTTCATTTTAGACCCTCGGGTTAGTAGCACGTAAAGTTAGATATCTCGGATGATTGGCTCAATTAGCGGTTATCCGGTGGTTCTACGAATACTCCCACTTTGTTTGATTTTGAAATTTACGTGACTTGGTGTTTAAGTCTTGTTATTGAATTGTGATATTTAAGTTGATGTTTGTGTGATTTTCTAGTATTTGAGCATTGTTGAGTATATTGTTCACTCATGTATTGAATTGAGATTCCATGAGCATAATCATTGATGTTTGTCACATAGTGTGTAGGAATGCCATGATAGCATCTCATGAGCATTGAAAGTATGTCATGTAGTACATATGAATGTCATGCTTGCATTTCATGTAGGTCGTGTCGAGTTGATGCATAAGTTGGTTTGAGTATCTCTACTGGGCATGTTGACGCTCACCCCCTTCCCCAAACATTTTTACAGATAAAGCATCGGTGACCGAAGGAGCTTGAGGTACTTGGAAGTGGAGTGCTCGATCTCTTGTCGATATTATCTTCTTTATGTTTTGTATGCCATGTTTAGGTGTTTTATTGATACATTGTAACTCCAATACGGAACAAGGATGTTTTGTAATGGATTTTGCGTACTTGAACATTAGATGAGCAAGCTTTCATGGAGGATGAATATACAAAGATCATCTACTTGCTTTTATATGCAAATGAATGATTTTAGTAAGCGTAATGATGATTTAGAACCATGTATATGAGTTGGTTTGTACATGAGAAACCTTGGGAATTTGAAAGAGAAAAATAGTAGGTTTTTAGGATTTTCGGTCACCTAAAATGTCTATGATCGGTACTTCAAAAGTCCTAAGAGCTGGAAACTGCAGACCCTGCAGCAGCCAATCGAAAGTTCTCTTCAACCAACCAAAAAGAATCCATCAGCCTGTTGAAAGAATTCCTTAGCCGACTGATGATTCTCCCAGTTTTCAGCTGGCTAATGGGGTGTCCATCAGCCAATCGAAACTGGGCTGACCTGGATTGTAATTAATTTTAGGCTGCAAATGATAAAGATAAATGAATAGACCATTGTGGAGCCCATATGGATGAATAATTATGAATGAACGCGCATATAAATATGTGTGTATGATTTTGCTTCCACGGTTTTAAGGTTCTTGAGAATGTTCATGTGGTTAAATGAACGGGTTCACTCTCGGAATGGGGATTCCGGTGACTCGAATTTTGAGACGTGAACCACTCTCACCAAACTTACCACAAGTCACTCAAGCTCTCACCCTAGTTTACGTGAACCACTCTCACCAAACTTACCACAAGCACTCAGCTCTAGCCAACTCAATCTTCCATAAGCTTGACCTATCTCACACCAAACTCATAGTCACTCCACCTTTCAAAGAAACCTTATGCCTGGACTACAAGTAGTGAGTGTGAAGAACAATACAATGGAAGTCAACAATTCTCAAGTTATAAGATCAGCAAGTACAAAGCTTAACCTGAAATTAAACAACCACTTGAACTTGGCAGATAATAAAGTTTGAGTGCAGCATCTATTCAATTCCTTCTTACCATATGTAGAAAGCACAAGGAGAATATGGATGATGACAAGGCAGGCCTGCTCAATCCAATTAAGTACAAAGTAGTTTACTCTGTTCTTGCAGCAACATAGTCCTCAATTCAGCATAATGAACAGTGCAGTAAGCTGATCTGAAACCCCTATTTATAACCTGAGTTAATTCTTGTAAGACAACATCTAAAACAAGCTTAATACATGAAATGAAGCATTTTCATATACATTTGACATTTAAAAGTAACCCAGCAATGTAAACAGCCTTTGAAAAGGCCTTTTGACAGAAATTTTAGATCTAAAGTGGACTTCTAGTTAGTAAAAAACAAAAGCAACTCTAAACATAACTTTAATACAACTAAACCATTTTTATCATGATCAAATTAATATGTATGCTGGAACATCAATAGTAACCCAATAATTTATCTAAACAAATCTGTCAACTCTTTGGACCAAATTCTGTAATAATGTTGCAGCAAGTAACTTTGAATAGTCAAAAATTGATCCTATGCTATTTCGGAGAATGTATCAGCTTAAGCAGACTTAAAATGTGAGTTGAAACATGCTCATATACAATAAAGCCTCAAATATCAACTAGTGACATGATCTGAGTTTTTAAAGGCTTTCGACAACAACTTTTAGATGGACAAGTTGAGATTCAGAAGGTCAGAAATTTGATTCAGCTTCTAGTCCAATTTCTTGCAAGCATATACAGATAATATATGATGTATTACACATGTTTAATTCAAAAAAAGCAAACCAAGAATCATCAAGATCAGATTTGACAAAAACATAAGTTTTGACAGTGATTTTGAAGATCAATGATGAGGTTCAAATATCCAAAGCCTACTGCAGCTCCAATACAAGTATGAATCTAGCTAGGACATGTGACATAGTATAAAATACACATGCTAAAGTCATTTCTAAGCCTTAACCTTATCAAAAACATACTGAAAGTAAGCTTAGAGGCAAGACAACTACAGTTTTAGCCGAAAATGAGGTTACAAATGCAAATATGCAGAACATTTACTAGATGTTTGGACCTATGCAGCCTCCAAGGGACGGGTGGTAGTTGCCTGTAGCTCCCTGCACAAAAACACACACCCAAAAGCCAAACAAAGCTTAATGAAGGTTGTTAGTGTAAATACCTCATGTGTATATTGAGGTGGCTTGCACATAACTATGGAATGACTTCAGTAGACATGAAATACTTCAGAAATCAATATGGAATAGCCAAACATAGCCTTAAGAATGAAATTACATAAATTCCCCTAAATGGGTTGTTTGAGTAATTAGCTGGGAGTTTAGGACATCTTTGATTTAAATGCATTTACAATTATAATATAGATGCTTAAAAAGAATATAAAACTTAGTTAACCACTGAAATCCATCCAAAGAAAACATATAATGTGAAATGACCATTCTGCCCTTGCTATAGAAATGTGGACAATATAAGGTATGAAATGAGTTTGTAATGCACACATTAAATCTTTTTGACATTAAACTAAGCAAACATGCTCATGGACCATCAAAAGTGCAGTCAGACATCACTTAAACCAACTTAATCAATCCATGCCATACATATCTAAATTGATCAATTTACAGCATTGTTGAATCTTAGCAACCACAGTCTGTCTCCAAATTTGTGACTTATCTGATTGCCCAAAATGAATCATCCATGACTTAAGTAGTGAATTTTTTTTTTCCATGACTAATATTTGAACCGGAAGCTCTAAAACAGTTTCATTCTCATTTTATAAGTTCTGTGAGGTGTGTTTAAATGGTCATATAACTGCTTTCCTAGAAATTTCTTGTTTTGTGTTTTCAACCCAAATAATTAAGAATTAAGCAGTTGTCACATTTAATTGGTGAAGAAAAATAAAGAGCATTTGAGGGTATATATACATTGACTGTTGCAACCTATCCTACTTCAATTCATGAACTTAATAGCCAAACATATATCTGATGCTTGATGGTGAAGAAACTTTAGCATTTAAAGTCATCACATGACAATATATTAGACTTAGATCTTTCCATCTGACTATTATGTAGAAATAACTCAAACATGGTTTCCATCTGACTATTATGTAGAAAGTTGCTATGCTTAGATCTTTTGAACTGAAATCAAAATGGAAATTCATCCAGGTGAACTTGGGTTATGCATCAAAATCAGGATAGCAGCAGATGCATGAGTAAAAACGGTAAAGAATAGCTGCAGATGAGTTCTATATTGAGGGCCAAGATTCAACTCACAATCATCCATAAGCTACCCATTCTTCCGTCTATGGGTAATTATATACATATCTGCCCGGCTTAAATCATCTCAATCAGGTCTCTTTTTAGACTACTATCAAATAACATAAAAAACATTGAAAATCTCCTTCAAACAACATATAATACTGAAGTATGCTACATAGGAAATAAAATATTACCTCTTCATCACTCAACCGTGCGAAACTTTTTGATCCAGCGGTATGTGTAATGGGCTGCTTGGCGCGATTTGCCTTATTTGTAGAACTAGGCTTTTATAAAACAACATAAAAAGATATCAATGGTGGCAAAGTATAGATTCTCAAAAGTTATTCAACATTTTCTTCTTACAGGTCAGCGCTTTTTTTGTTGACTAGAGAGTTGTTCCCACCAGATGTTTTTGAATATGTGACGTATTAATTTTAATTTGAAAAGAATTTGGAGCAATGTTCCAATTTCCAACCTCAACTTGGCTGGTCCCAGCTTTAGCAGTATATCAATGTTTTATAATGAAGTAAGTCATGATCCAATTCTTCAAAATAGAAGGTGCCATTCACTTGAAACCCCTCACATTCTCAAATTATTTTGTTCACTAGATCCAACACCTTTTTAGAATTTTGAAAAGCCTAATCAGAACACAAATGTAAAGTACAATAAGACTTAGAAGGTTAAAGATTATCATCCATTAAAATTCATCTTGAATCATGATGTTCAATCGTATATCTTTGACAAATTAAAATTAAAAATAACAGAGAACAAAAGAGCACGTTACGAAAACAAAAGACATGTTTGACAAGAATATAATTGCCCCTCGACTGAGTTTCAAACGTGAACTAGGAACCATCATTGATCTGGAAGGACTTGATCATCCCAATCTGCTAGACGTTCTTCATCAGTGTCAGTGGCCACTGTGAGGCCAAACTGCCTGCAATTATTTGACCAATAACCTTGTATATATATCTACTTTAAACTGTGAAACAAAAAGAAAAAAAAAGAATTTCCTTCTGTTTGCACATTATAACCATACCTTTAGGATGCCCTTTTCAACAACTAATCTCCCTGCTGCAGATTTGGCTTCGCTAGCCAAGAAGTCTAAGACTAGTTTCTTCCTTCCACAAATCCCAGGCTCTTTAACCCTCTGCTCAAAACTGGTTTGGCATCATCTTAAACTGCCAAATTTGAACAACTAGTTAATTTCATGCAGTATTATTGAAGATTCACATTACTTTCTTTTCAAATGTTTAACAAATTTCATACTTTCCAGCACACACATTCATCCACTGAATTACTAAACTATACTAAAATTTAAGTGTGTTTAGTTTCACATTTTTATACATTTTTTTCTTTTCTCGATAAATAGCTTAGTGGTTCATTGTAGCGATCATAAGAGAAATATATATAAGAAGCTGTGAGCTCTAAGATAAAAACGGAACTTTAAAAAATTGAATAAGAGAGTGGAAGAAGATTTCAAGGCAAAAACTGAATCAACACAACTATAATAACAAATTTCAGAAAAAAAATAGATCTAAAATTTTAATTGTTAATAAATAATTGACCATTGAAATATGTAGGATAACATAATTAACTTTTATCAATTGTTTGAACAGTGCGTAGATATGTAATTGAGTTGAGAGAGAGGCCTGTGCACATTTCATGAGAGGCGATAGAGAAATGAAAGGGGCTACATGATGCCACTAAAATTTTGCTGCTGCATCACTATGAAAGGAAAACCAAAGTTACTTGACAGTAATGGATTTGTGCCTGAACACCTTGTTAGCTTTATATTTAATAAAGTATATACGTATATGTATGTAGTTATACTGTAAATATAATATTTGTTGCTTCAATTGAAGTTTTCATTTCAATAGTTCCAACTCCTAATGCTTCAAATACTATACAAGATACAAACAACCATATACACTTGTATAATGTAACTTGTGTCAAACATCTATGTAACTTACTGACTATACAAGAAAATGAAGACAGAAAGAATAGAAGATCAAGAAAGCTTAAATTGAGGTACTGATATATGCAGCATGGCTCCTTGGGAATTCTTCCCTGATGGTGATGCCTCAGGTTAGAAGTCAGTCTGTCAACATGACAACAACGATACCTGACACACTAATGCTGACAAGTTTCTTCATTCATGACAGCAATCCCTTTCTTATAGTTGAACGTTGAGTATAAATACGGTTGCACGCTCAACTCTTCAACTGGCCTGTCTGAATTCTGATGAGATGACTGGTGATGATTCATGTACCAACCCGACATAGTTAGACCATAAATTGCGAGTGCAATGTCAATGATTCCAATCAGCACAATGCAATAGCATACAATGGACATTGTTAGTTCTTGATATTGTGTGAAATGCTAGAAAAGGTTTAGAGAATTCTCATTTCTGGAGCCAGAAAGGAATGGGGCTCATAAAGGTTTATAAGAGGTTAGTTTAGGTGCTTATTAGAGGTTGACAAAGATTCTTAAGATTTCAAGGATTCAGTATTTTGGGTTTCCTGCCTTTTTCCAAGGATTGTCTCATTTACAAGCATATATGGGCGACTATGTTCATGGCATCGAAACAAAATAGCAAGTTAAGAATGTTGCAACCAAATCTATATAAATATTATAGTTACAGAAAGGACAAGGGAAATTGTGTTCCTCCCAAGGAGGCTGAATAACGCATGGGGCGACAT
The DNA here is from genome assembly GCA_026545225.1 of Cornus controversa. Lineage (NCBI taxonomy): Eukaryota > Viridiplantae > Streptophyta > Magnoliopsida > Cornales > Cornaceae > Cornus > Cornus controversa. Next base: position 62,674,851 of record CM048845.1, read on the forward strand.
GGTCCTCCCAAGGAAGCTGAATAAATATTATAGTTATAGAAAGGATTGTCTCATTTACAAGTATGAGGAGACATGTTCCTCCCAAGGAGGCCGAATAGTGCTAAGAAGCTAAAACAATATCACCCCTACGAATAGGCAAAGTGTACAACCTTGCAAGAAATCAAAGAGCTTGTTTTCAAGAAAATATTTGCAAAATACAGAAGGTTTCTTTCATTTGATGGAACAAAGATATTATCTTGACATCACAGACAAGAAGTAAAGCTACCCAGAATCTTTAAGACGTAGGGGATGTGGGCAATGTTGGGCCAGTAGTCACCTCCGTCCTCCAAGCACACTTCTTTAAGACGTGGACAATTACTGATCTGAAGAGTTTGAAGCGTGGAAGGCAGGCCTTCCTTTGGCAAGGATCGAAACTTAGGGCAGTCGGAGAGATATAGACGTTGCAGAGAGGTGAGATTTTGGAGGGCCTTCAATGATATGGATTCTAGATTCGGCAGACTTCCGATCCATAATGTGGTTAGAGTTGGAGGAAGTAGACAGTACTTGTCATTGTCATTATCATCTTCTTCTTCTTCTTCTGGAGGAAAAGGAAAGGAGACCAGCTCTGGATATCCACCTTCAATACAGAGACTTCGAAGAGATGTCGAGGGGGGGAAATGAAAATTGCCTTGAGGAAAGGACGTCTCCAGACATGGACAATACCTTATCTCTATGAATTGAAGGCTTTGAAGATTCTGATCATCAAAAAATGGAAACCACCTCAGATTTGAGCAATTGCTGATTTCAAGCGATCTGAGGCTGGGGGTGGAGAAGCAGAAGAAGCCTCCTCTTTCCGGGATGGTCAACAAGGACTCCAGACTATCACATTCTTCTATCCGAAGAGATTCGAGGCTTTGAAGAAGAATCTGGTTCGGAGATTCACGCAACTGATGATTTCAAGTGATCTGAGGTTGGGTAAGAAGCCTCCTCTTTCTGGGAAGGACAAGGACTCCACAACATTGCAATTAAATAGCCCCAGGTAACGGAGACCAGCGAAATTATTATTATTATTTTTTACGCACCCCCAACCCCAAGTGGTAATAACATCCCAATCTTTGACCAATTCCTGATCTTTAACACTTCAAGTGATGACAACATTGCAATCATGTATCTCCATACGACGGAGACTAGCGAAATTATTATATTTTACGCACCCCCCAACCCCAAGTGGTAATAACATCCCAACCTTTGACCAATTGTTGATGAATAACCGTAAAAGTGATGACATATTAATGTTGTTAAACTCCTCCTCCTTTGAGAAGCACTCCAAATTCATGCAATCGTCAATATGAAGCCGCTTAAGGGCGGTGGGTAACGTGGTGTAGGTGGGCCAGGACCTCAAGGATGAACATCCTTCAATATTTAAATGTTTAAGACTAGAGATGCCCTCTGGCAAGGACTTGAGCGCATCGCAATCCTCTATCCGAAGCTTTCTAAGCGTGGGTGGAACGCCTCTCCTTGAAAACTTCTCAAGCTTCACACAGTTTGTTATATCCAATTGCTGAAGATTAATGCAAGCCACTTCTTCATCATCTAATTCATCTTCTCCAAAGGAAACAAGTTGGGGGCACCATGAAACACTCAGTTTCTTTAGACGGACAAGATTATTTTTCTGTGCGCCATTCTGCCACAAAGCCACCAGTTGGTTGCATTTCTCAATGACAAGACTTTCAAGTGCTCCCAGGGACGACTGCACCAATACTTCATCCAGTTGAGATAGCCCTATAATATTCTCAACTCTCAAGCTTGTCAGTGATGTCAAATCAACCATATTTTTTAGCACCACCTCTTGACACTCTTTCAAGTCTAATTTTTGAAGACACGGAAGCCTCAAAACTGAAACCTTAACCAACTTTGGACAACCACTTATAGTGAGCTCATGGAGGCAAGGGAATTGTCTCGCAGCTTCTTCAACACCAATACAACTTGACCATTCTTCCCATACCGGCATGCGTTTAAATATCAATCTCTCATGTGATCGAAAACAAAGTCCCAAAGGTAAACGATCCCCGTAGAACTCAACCCCCAAATTTTGTACCTCATCCATGCCTTGAATGCGCAACTCTTTGAGCATGGCTAATTGCCCAAGTGGTGGTAAAGATGTGCATTTTCTACAGCCTTTAAGACTCAGACTTGCCATTTTAGAGAATGATGGATCCCCTATCCAACTTGAAAATTTTGTGCCCCCGTAGAACTTAATTGTAAGCTTTTTCAACTCTCCGTGAGGTTGTAGCTTGTCCAACACATCCAATTCAAGGTTTTCTTTTCGAAAATCGTTGAACTTACTGTAGTAACCCTTGTGGACGAGTGTGAGTGGGCGGGTGCATAGACAGACACTGGGCTGAGCTACCACACTGACAGGGTACAGGGTGCTCAATCCCACATCGCCTGGGTGTGGAAAAGGAGATGTGCTTATATGTAGTATGTTCTCTTCAAATGGTATGAGGCCTTTTGGGGTAAACCCAAGAGCAAAACCGTGCGGGCTCAGGCCCAAAGCGGACAATATCATACCATGTGTTGGAGCGGGGTATTACACCTACTACACCATGCCAACTCTAATTCTTTAATGTCCGGCTTCGCCTTTAAATTTGCCTCAGTTGCATCTCGAACATCTGTTACATTTTGCAACTCTTTAATAGAAATACTTCCCCGTAGAAGGCTTAGATTCCTCAACTCTTTTACTCTTGGCCCATTATTTTCGCCCACAATGAACTTTGACAATGTTTGCAAATTCGTCAGTCTATCAATCCCCGAAGACATCTCTCGTAATTCATCAATATCGACAATGTCAAGATGGAGCAAGTTAATTAAATTCCTAATGTTAGGAGACAACATACAAAGTTTTTTGCAACTGCGCAATAAAAGTGTTTGTAAATTGTAGAGAGTACTTACTGATTCCGGCAACTGGGTGATTGAAGTGCCAGATAAATTAAGATACCTCAAATGTTTCAAACCACCAGTTGAGTCTGGCAGCTTAGTTATTGCATAATCAGACAATGACAACACCCTTAAACATTGTAACTTTGGAAATAAATCAAACAAAACCTTGTTTGCCAAGTACCCTTGTCTATCCCTGCAAGACAATATTGGTAGAAAAGTTCGCAAATGTTGCACTTTATAAAGAGGCCTGAACTTTTGAATGAATTCAAATTCTTGACGAATATATGAAAAGTGTCGAACTCGTTTAGGAATTTCAAATTGCTTATCACCTTCCAACTTATCCAGCCTAAAGCATATATCCCCAACGACATATAGAGCTAGATCATTTAAAAGGTCATGCATCACCAATCGTGATTTACTACCACCTGATTGTTGGAAAAATGACATTGATAATAGATCCTCGAAACATTCATCGCCAAAATCTTCCATTCGCTTCTTCTTTTTTGATAGCTGCAAAAGACCTACCCCCATCCACAACAAAACTAACTCATCTTTGTCAAATTCATAGTCTTTTGGAAATATTGCACAGTAAGCAAAACACTGCTTCAAATGAGATGGGAGATGATAATAGCTCAACATAAGAGCGGGAAGAAAAGCACTTTTTTGTTCGGGTAAATCCCAAATCTTGCTATTCAATATATTCTCCCACTCTCTTTGACGTGATTTATTGCGCAAGAGGCCTCCTAGTGTTTTTGCTGCCAAACGCAACCCTTTACATTTCTTCACTATTTGTTCACCAACTCCTTTGAAATTTGGATGTGCATCAAAGTTTGGTTGTCCAAGTGCATGATGAGCAAATAAAGAAAGGCATTCATCTTTCGACAGCTCATTTAGAGAGTAAGCTGGAGACAGACTCATGGTTGATGCAACGGTTCCATGGCGAGTTGTGACAATAATCTTGCTTCCAGATGCCCCAACCATAAAAGGACAGCGTAGGAGATCCCATTCTTCATAATTCTCATTCCAAATATCATCCAAAACAAGAAAAAATCTTTTCCCAGACAGGTTCTCCTTTAGTTTTTGTTGAAGCATATTTAGAGACTCGAGGTCATGAGTTTTTGAAGTGACGGCCTCAAGAATTCTCTTGGTCACTCTAAGAACATCAAAATCATCAGATACACAAGCCCATGCATTGAGATCAAAACGACCCTCCAGACGTTCATCATCATAGACGAGCTGAGTGAGAGTTGGTTACCAATACCTCCCATGCCCACAATGGGAATGACAGAAATTTTGTCAACACTAGCTTCATCCTTGAACAACAATTGAAATATAGCCTCTTTGTCGTTTTCTCTGCCATAAACATGAGATATGTCTACAGAAGAAGTGGATTCAGGTCTTTTTCTTACTCTGTTGGAACTAATTCCTCCAACATTCTTGATCAAATCCAGGCTACTTTTTCTGGTTTCAATATCTTGTAATTTGGCAGTGATTTCCTCTACCTTGGACATCATATTGCGATCAAGCTTAACAGCACTAGGAGGAGGATGTGTAGTAGTACTAGTAGTGAAGGAAGTGCAACAAGTTGGGATAAGTAGTTTTCGTACCTTACTACTAGTACTAGTACTGTTGCTGCTGCTGGCTTGTGATATTTGTGGCATGATCAGCAGCTCCAGTCGCAAAGCTTCAGTAGCTACATCATCAAGCAAATCATCCAAATCATAAGCCAAGTCGGTGAGATCCTCCATCCATGATTTGACTCTATGATTTGTCATTTGCTTGTCTTCTGCGTCAGCGAGAACATCACGAATATCTGGCAACAGTTTCTCCAACTTCTTCAACTGATGATGGATTCCCTCTCGACGGGCATAGTCTGACACCGCAAGAGAGACCAACTTGTCGAGCAACACCTCAAAGATTGGCCCGAGAAGGATCCCCGCAACCTCCATGGATGGATCGTTTGTGAAATCAAAGCAGTAACCAAAGGATGAAATCAAAGAGATGGGTAAGTACTTTAATTGTGGAAGACTGAGCAATGCAATATGATGATCAAAATAGGTTTGGCAACTAATCAAATTCATACCAAGTGCAAGACAAAAAGGGTTGACGGGAATATTCAATTAAAGTCTTTGGACATACTAGTTAAAAATGCCGGCCATAATACAATACCTGGAAAAAGTAGTTGATGGAGAATCTGACAAGCAAAGCATCCGTCATTTACGGACAACCAATGTGAATGGAATCTTTAAACTCAATTTCAGTCTCTATGTAAGGCTTTATTTTAATCGTATATATGTTCCTAAATCTAGGTAGTGTTCAATAAATCAGAAATTAAAAATACAAATAATATAAAAAAAAAATAATCACACAAGACACACAAATTTACATAATTCACCAAAAAAAACTTTACGTACATGAAAAAACCAAAAATTCACTGTCAACAATAATATAATTTATAATAGAGAACTCTCTCAAAAATCTCACAAGAAACTGTTCTCTATCTACAACCAAAATTAAACCCTAGATATTTTAATATACCGTGCAGAAAGCCCACTAAACAATAGTTGGGCCACAACAATATTTCGTCTGCAAAGTGATAACATAAGCCATAATTCAGACTCCAGAACCTCGACAGGTAGTTGAGGGGCATGAATTCATATCTTTCTTCCTTTGATAAAATAATTCTGAATATATACCTGATACTCTTAAAAATAAAATTTCTTTTAACAAAAATATAAATATTTTTTCTTTTCAGCACTTCACGCAGATGAGACACATATAATCAGTAATGTAAGCAGTAAGCCTGTGTTTGTGATCTTATTCGACACTAAGATGTGCTTTTGTTCTTTGGGATGTGAAGGATCGTTCATATAAGACCTTTACTTGATATACCAATTGCAAAATCCTCATTTATGCCTGAATAATGCTCTATTTAAATGAATGTCCAATAAAAAGTAAATTTTTTTTTGAATTTCATTAAAAGGTAATTTGTTATATGAATTTTGCTACTAGAAAAAGTCAACTTTGAAATAATTACTTTGAGAAATCTGAAACATAAATTGAAAGTACAGTCCTTTATTAGTCAAATTCTGTATATCTTAACAGAAAATCTTAAAAATTGATTCAGGAAAAAAAATGGAAAAATAAAATCCTAAAGATTGTCTAAGCACTTCAATGATTCCATCGATAAATGAAAAGGGAAAAATATTACACCCTAGTTCTACTTTTGCACCTTAAAGACAACTAAGTCCTAAAAAAATTTCATTATGACAAAGAATTCCTACTTTTGAGAACTATTTCCAAATGAGTTCAAATTTAAACTTTTTTCCACTTTTACCCTTATTACTAAAGTACAAAGTATAAAACACATTAATTCTTTTCTTTAAATCACACTATAATAGCAAATGACATCTTTCGGAATTAATATAATATATTTTCATATGTATGGTTCTTATTGTTCTTGTTGATACTTTACCAACTAATGCACGCTTGAGAAATAAAAAAAGAAAGAAAAAAAAGCAAAAAATTATGAACAATTTGTGACTCAATCTAGCTCAAATATTGCAAAGGAATATAAAGAAAAGGGGGAATTTTCAACCAAAGATATAGGTGCTAAAAAGAAAAAAAAATTCATTACAATGTATTTTAAAACATAAACTATCTTTTTATCTATTCGATGTGTATGTGTGTGTGTGTGTGTATATATATATATATAACTTTGATCTGACTTTCTCATGCAAACTGGATTTATTATCAAACTCATCCCGAGCTTCAAGGACTCCATGGTGGATAACAAGCATGTTGTTAGTTTTGGGCCATATGGAGGCAAAAGAGGAGATGAATTTGATGATGGATTCAATCACAAGCTGAAGAAAATAATAATATACTGCGGAGACGTAATGGACTCCATTCAAGTTGAGTATGAACACAAAAAAAAAAAAAAAACTAATGCTAGGTGGAAAGCACGGTGGTGAAGGTGGAGCAGCACATGTAATAACCCGGAAAAAAGGGGTTAATACATATTTAGATAATTATATATATTGAAAATATATATATATAACTTTATATAGTGAATATATATATATATATATATATATATATATATATATATATATATATATAGGTATAAGAGACATTGTCTCCAGAATTAGTTTCTTCTGAATCTGAGTCAGGAAAAGATGAAGCAAGTTGGATAGCAATTTGTTGTCATAATTCTTCTTTGGAAATCTTTGGATTTTTGCTAAGGATCTTAGGTTTGATGGTTTTCCTTAAGATAGATAATTTATCCATATCATTAGGGTTTGGAGGTGGTTGGAAAGGTTCAGCCTTGATATAAAAGTCAGCTATTCGCTCTATTTGGCTAGGGTTAATGTAATCATAATTAAATTTGTCCCAGCATTTGGAAGCCATTTGTCTACAGAGACTTGGGGGACTTTCATTAATATCCACAATATATTGCCATGCAATTATCCATGGAATGACAAATTTTGCCATGAAATCCATAAGTGAGTCGTTTGGATAAGAGGAACTGGTCCTTAACATTCGGTCATAGGCATTGAAAGATTTTTGGAGGGGAATTGGTAGAACATCAGGATCTGGTCCGAATTTGGTCCACCAGCTGGTGAACTATGTGGGGATTTCCTGACAGAACTTGTTCTTAACAAAAGTGATGAACCAAGAGTGTTTGAATTTGTCATTTTGAAGAAAGCGAGTGTATTTCCAGGCTTTCTAGTAATCGAAAAAGTTAAATTCTCGGAGAAAATTGTTGGATGAATGGGGAATTCTTCTTGTTCTAGACGGATCACCCCACTCTTTGAGTGAAGTGGGAAGAGGATTTTTGAGAAAAGATTGATCCAGAAGAGGTTTTATGTTCTATTTCTACTGATTTTGTGTAGGTGAAAATTTCTTCATATATAATACCATCTGTCATTTCCAGCTGCATTAGGTGGGTAATGGTAATTTTCAGTAAAAGAAATCTGAACAATTTCTTTGATGGAAAGATGGACTTCATTTTTCTCTATTGAGATAACAGGCCATAAGGTCTCGTGGATAAAGTATTTTGGTAAAGGGGTTAATTGTTCTTGTTCTTTGCCTTTGGACTAGGTATTTCCAGTTTCTTCAGTATTAATAGGAGGTCTATGTGGATGGCGCCATTGACTGGAGGATGTTGCTGACCTCATTGTTTTTCCTGCAAAAATTCACGAGTTAAAAAGTCAGGGAGGGAATTTGATTCTCCTTTGATATATTCAATATCAAAATCAAAGGCAGAGAGGAGGGTCTGCCATCTAGTAAAAATTTGTTTAGAGGAAATATTTTTGACATCTTTTTGGAGGACATCTTTGGCTGCCTTACAATCAATTCTTAGAAGAAATTTTTGATTGAGAATATCTCCTTCAAATTTAAGGATGTTGAGAATTATTGTTAGAATCTCCTTTTTGATAGTGGAATAATTCTTTTGAGAGCTTTTCCATGTTGTGGAAGTGAATGGAACTAATTGTTCTTTTCCATCGTCTATTTTTTGTTTGAGGATACCTCCATAGCCTACTTCTGAAGCATCTGTTTCAACAATCTTAAAGGCAGATGAATTAGGAATACATAAGCATGGAATGAATTTTGCCTTAGCCTTAATTTTTTGAACTGCCTCAGTATATCGGGAAGTCCATGGAGAGGGATTCTTTTTTAACCTTTGATAGAGGACTGTTGTGTCTTGTGCCAAATTTTTATAAAAATTCAAGATGTAATTAAGGCTTCTCAAGAATCTCTGAAGTTGTGTTTTATCTTTTATTTCATCTGGAAACTTTTCTGCAAAATTGATGGATCTATCAATTGGGATGATTTTTCCTAATTGAATATTATGGCCAAGGAATTTAACTTTGGTTTGGAATAGGCTAATCTTGGGGGCAGAAACAACTAAATTATGGTGTTTCATTATTTTGACAAAGTGGTTTAAATGTTTCCAATGTTGGTCAATGGAGGGGCTAAATATTAAAACATCATCAATATAGACAATACTAAATGTAGTATAAGGTTGAAGATATCATTCATAATCTTCTGAAATTCAGAGGGAACATTTTGAGACCAAAAGGTATGATATTCTATTCATAATGCCCAAATGGGACAGTGAATGCGATCTTGTATCTATCTTTATTGATGGATCTATCAATTGCGATGATTTTTCCTAATTGAATATTATGGCCAAGGAATTTAACTTTGGTTTGGAATAGGCTGATCTTGGGGGCAGAAACAACTAAATCATAGTGTTTTATTATTTTGAGAAAGTGGTTTAAATGTTTCCAATGTTGGTTAATGGAGGGGCTAAATATTAAAACATCATCAATATAGACAATACTAAATGTAGTATAAGGTTGAAGATATCATTCATAATCTTCTGAAATTCAGAGGGAGCATATTGAGACCAAAAGGTATGACATTCCATTCATAATGCCCAAATGGGACAGTGAATGCGATCTTGTATCTATCTTTATTGATGACTTGTATTTGCCAAAATCCTGATTTTAAATCAAATTTGGAGAATACCTTGGCATTATACAACTGATTTAGAAGGTCTCTCTTGTTTAGGATAGGATATCTGATTCATTACAAGACTTTATTCAATGGTTGATAATTGATGACTAGTCTTGGTGACCCTCTCTCCCTTTCAGCATTCTTCATGACGTAGAATACAGAGCAACTCCATGGAGAATGGGTTGGCTGAATTCATTTTTTTGCAAGAAGATCTTGAATTTATGTTTTACAAATTTCCATCATCTCATGATTCATTTGGATTGGTCTTGCCTTAGTTAGGATATTTTTTTCATTAAAATCTACTAAATAAGGCAAGGATACGATGTGATTCTTCCTATGCCAAAAGGCATTTGGGAGATTAGAGCAAATTTCTTTTTGTAAGGTTTCTTGAACATTTTTATCCTTGAGTTGGAATTGTTCTGTAGAAATTTGGATAGCTATTTTCTCATGAATAAGATCTGATTGAAGAGAGAAGATATGCTCGTTTTTTATAATCAAATAATTTTTTAATGAATTGATTATACTTTCCCGAGGGGGATGAATGAATTTAAAATTGATTTTTTCTTCATTGAAATTGGAGCTTATTCCATTGGAGTCTACTGTCATGGCTGGGTTGGAGTAATGACAGGAAGGGAGTTCCAAGGATAATTTGCTAATTCTTAATCAGGAGGAAACTAGTATTGATGCAGATTTGATTATTACAGATTTGGGCTGAGGAAAGTTTGTATTTTATTTGCATTTTACTTCCATCAGCAGTATGTAATTTATTTTTGGCTTTTGTATAGTATTGGGAAGGGATAAGACTTTCTTTGAGACAATTCATGTCTGCTCCTGAGTCTAAGAGTGCAATGGTTTCGAGAATAAATTCATGATTGATGACTAATTTAATATGTACAAACCATTTTTTGAAATTTATGTGGTCAAGTGTTTCAAGGAATTTATTTTTTGAATGAGAGGGATCTAAGGCAGAAGATTCTTCAATTGGGGTTTGTTCTAAGGGATCCTGTTGAGAGAAGGGCTCTTGTACTTCTAAATCTTGGATTCTAAGTTTTAAATCCTTGATTTCTTTTTTAATCTCATTGATTTCTTGTTGAAGATCTTGTATAGAAAGAGGTCATGTTCTTCCTTGTTTCTGTTCTATTCTGGAGATAACATTCTCGAATTCGTAAGGAGGATTGTCTTGGTATGTCGTTATCTTAGGTTTTGGAGAAGCATAGTAGGATTTTCTATTTGGTCAAGAATTTCAAGAATTGAATTTTCTTCTTTGGTAAGCACATTAATTTGTAACCCATTTGTCTCAAGAATTGCTTTATAATAATCTATTTCTTCTTTGCAGGGAGTGCAATTAGAGGAGGCATAAGAAAAGGATTCTGAGGAAGATGAAAATATATTGATAGAGTATTTGACTAGAATTACGAAACGTGTAACGTGAAGGATAAGTTCAAAGTGACGTGGATAGGAAGTCTATTTTAACCAGGACTTCTCTATCTCCAAGAGCCAGTCTCTTACTATGACACAATCTCACTTGACTGCTATAAATACAGAGGCGATCCATATACCAGGTACGCAATTAATACCCTCTGAGTTCCTTTATAGCTTTGAAAACCCTTTTGATTTCTGACTTGATCGTCAGAGCGTAGTCGGCCGGCACCGCGCCGGTGACCTTTCGATTACTCTTCTCTTGTCCTTTTTACAGGTTGGTGTTTGACTAGTTCGGGGTGGATTTTTGCTTCATCAATTGGCGCCGTCTGTGGGAAACGAGCACAAAATCTGACAGTCCTATTCGAATCATACACGAAGCATGATGAACCTTCGATCTGGATTGGAGACCACGGCCATACAGGATCCCCCTGTTGGCCAAGGTCCTCCGGTACATGACCTACCTGGCCAAGGGAACCCCCCGGTCATGCAGGATCTTCCCATCGGTACTGACCCCCCAAACGCATAGGACGCGACAGCCAATCTGCCCGCAGGTCATGGAGGTACGCAGCCCCTTGGACAGACGGACTTCCTGGGGACACACCCCGAAGTCCCAAACGACCAGGGGCGTGTCGCAGCGTTGGAGCACCAGGTCCAGAACTTAAATCAAAGTCTGGTCTAATTGCTCCAGCAAAATGCAGCGATTCTGTAACGCCTCCCCCCTGTGGCGTCGATACCATCACAAAGTTAAGTGAGGACTGTTGATCCTGAGGAGGACGACGTTTGGAGAGAAAGTGAAGTCCCGATGGAGGACGCAGCTCAGAGTCACGTAAGAGGTGGGACGAATCAGAGCCGTTTGGTCCCTCTTGAGAGGAGCCAACCCCATGGGGATTCCGCATCCCTTGCTTATCACGATATGGAGATACAGGACCTAAGACCCAGGGTAGAAAACATGGCCCACGCCATAAGAGGGAAAGGTCCTGCCACGATAGAGGATTTGGTCTAGCAAACCAACCTCCTTTTCTCTGCAGGGGTAATGAACTGTCCCCTGCCCCCCAGGTTCAAGATGGCCACAGTGGAAAGCTTTGACAGGACTAAGGACCCGCTAGATCACCAGGAAACTTACAAGGCCTTGATGCATCTTCAGGCGGTACCCGACGAGATCATGTGCAGAGCCTTTCCCACTACATTGAAGGGCTCCGCCAAGTCCTGGTTCAATAGTTTAAAGCCATCAACTGTCCGTTCTTTCAACGAGCTGAGCCATCTATTTGTTGGCAATTTCATTGCTGCCCGGAGACACAGGAAACCCGCTACCTATCTCATGAATGTAAGGCAAGCTAAGGGATAATCGTTGCGGGACTATATCAATCGATTCAATAGAGAAATGTTATAAGTAGATGCCTTGGATGACAAGGTGGCCATTACAGCGTTCATGGGAGGGCTATTACCCTCTAAATTCCTATACTCTGTTTCTAAGCATCCCCCTGAAAGCATGTCCGAATTACTTGTGAAAGCCTAAAAATACATGAATGCCGAGGATGCCCTTGATGCCCGAAGGGAAAAAGGTGACAGCGACAAAAAAGTGGACAGGAAGAGGGGAGGACAACCGAGCAGAGAGGAACGGAACCCCAAGTACAACAGAGTATCATAGGAACAGAATGACAGGACCGTGCGCCATGAAAGGGGGTTCAGTTTCACCCCGTTGAACGCTCCTATAAGCCAGATCCTCCTCCACATCCAGGACGACCCGGCTGTGTCATGGCCTCTGAAGTTGAGAACTGATCCGGCCAGGAGATCTCGTGACAAGTATTGTAGGTTCCATCGTGATCATGGCCATGATACCAATGAATGCATGGATTTGAAAAGGCAGATTGAGAATTTAATTTAAAGGGGCCAATTGCGGAGATTTGTGGCCGGCGGGGGGCAGAGAATGCAGAATCAGACACAGGATGTAAACGAGGGTACGGCTCGCAAGAACCCTCCAATAAGGGAAATTAGAGTCATCTCAGGAGGAGTCGGGGGGGGGGGGGAGTCTAATGCCGCTTGCAAAGCACATGCTAGGAAAGTCAGAAATTTCTCTGAAGTCGGTGAGGTGAGCCAGTCACCCGCCAAGTGCCTTCGGTTGAACGACCAAGTCATAACTTTTTCAGAGGATCACGCCAAAAAAGTTTAGCAACCCCACGATGATGCCCTCGTCATCACATTAATCATTGCCAACTTCACAATTACGCGGGTGTTAATCGAAAACGGTAGCTCCACAGATATCCTCTTTGTAGATGCATTTAATCAGATGAAGATTGGAAGAAACAAACTCAAGACCACTCAGGCGCCACTCGTGGGCTTCTCTGGAGAGAAACTCCTTCCCTTGGGCACAATTGACCTCCCGGTTACAGCTGGTTCAAGTCCCAGATAAGTCACCAAGATGGTGACTTTCTTTGTGGTGGATTGCCCAACCACGTATAATGTCATTCTGGGAAGACCCACGTTGAATGCTATGAGAGCTGTGACCTCCACCTACCACCTCCTCGTTCGGTTCCCCATAGAGCATGGTGTTGGGGAATTGAGAGGAGATCAGGTCACTGCCAGATAATGTTATGCCACCTCCCTAAGAGAGAGGAAGATGACATAAACCCTAAACATTGAGGGACAAGAGATGCAGGAAAAAGAAGAGGTCCGTCATGCAGAGCCGATGGAAGAATATAATTGAGGTCAACTTGAATGAACAAGGCACGGGGAAAAAGGTGAGCTTGGGATCGTCACTCTCACCCACCTCTCGGGAGGAGATGGTGCGATTCCTCAGAACGAATGAGGATGTGTTCGTATGGTCCCACAAGGATATGCCTGGGATCGATCCAACCATTGCCGTACATCAACTGAATATCGACCCCATTGTCAAGCCAGTAAGGCAAAAAATGGAGAGTCTTTGCCCTAGAAAGAAACGTGGCAATTTCCGAGAAGGTAGAGAAGTTATTGAAGGCCAACTTTGTGCGGGAAACCAATTACCCAGACTGATTGGCAAACGTAGTGCTGGTTAAAAAATCTAATGGGAAGTGGCGCATGTGTGTCGACTTTACCGACCTAAACAAAGCATGTCCGAAAGACAGCTTCCCCCTCCCCCGGATTGACATGCTCGTGGAAGGGACGACAGGGTACAAACGGCTCAGCTTCATGGATGCCTACTCAGGATATAATCAAATTCCGATGTGGCCGTCAGACCAGGAGAGGACATCCTTCATAACAGAAAGGGGATTGTACTGCTACACGGTAATGCCATTCGGCCTGAAGAATGTCGGCGCAACCTATCAAAGGCTGGTAAATAAAATGTTCAAGGAGCAAATTGGCAGAAATATGGAAGTGTATGTCGATGATATGCTTGTCAAAAGTCAAGAGGCTGCCAACCACTTGGTTGATTTACAGGAAGCCTTTGATGTCCTTCGAAATTACAGAATGAAGCTCAATCCAAGTAAGTGTGCATTTGGAGTATCTTCTGGGAAGTTCTTGGGTTATCTAGTTAGCAAGAGGGGGATAGACGTGTGAAGTAAACCAAGTCACACAGGGCATGGAATGGGCGGAACCGATAGTCAAATACATAAGCAATGGCGAATTACCGTCGGATAAAGCAGAAGTGCACAGAACTAGGGTCAGGGCATCTAGGTACACCCTGATCGATGGAATCCTCTACAGAAGGGGAGTTTCCTTACCCTACCTACGATGCGTGTCAACAGAAGAAGCGCAGAGTGTTATGAAGGAAATTCATGAAGGGGAATGTGGAAACCATGCAGGAGGCAGGTCCTTGGCTCACAAGGCCATTAGGCAGGGGTACTACTGGCCTTCTATGCAGCAAGACGCAATGAACTTTGTCAAGAGGTGCGAAAAGTGGCAACGCTTCGCCAACATCCCGAGACAGCCTCCGGAAGAGCTGACACCAATAATGGCCCCGTGGCCTTTTGCCCAATGGGGAATGGATTTTGTTGGCCCTCTACCCATAGGAAAGGGGCAGACAAAATTCGCAATTGTAGCGGTTGACTACTTCACTAAATGGGTGGAAGCCGAGCCCCTAGCTACAATAGGGGAAAGGAACGTCATCAGTTTCGTATGGAAATCTATCATATGCAGGTTTGGTGTCCCAAGGGTCATAATTATGGATAATGCAAAGTAGTTTGAGAGCCAACGGTTCCAAGATTTTTGCACAGAGCATGGCATAAACCACCGGTACTCCTAACCAGGCCACCCACAGGCCAATGGGCAGGCTGAAGTAGCCAACAGAACTATATTTAAAATGATTAAGAAATGCCTGGATGACTCCAAAGGAGCATGGCCAGAGCTGTTGCCAAGCATTCTGTGGGCCTATAGGACCACCGTTAGAGTCCCCATAGGAGAGACGCCCTACTTCTTAGCTTTCGGAAGCGAGGCCGTTCTGCCTGTCGAAATGGGGACGGTGGCAAGCCATCGTGCCAAGCATTATGATCCAGTTCACAACGAGAGGGAACTAAGGGCCAGTGTCAATTTCATCGACGAGAAAAGGGAGCAGGCGCAGGTACGAATGGCTGCGTATCAACAGGCCATGTCCTGGTATTACAACACCAGAGTCAAGCATAGGATTTTTCAGCCTGGTGATCTAGTCTTGCGAGAAGTCACTCAAGCCACCAAACCTCACGGCACTAGAAAGCTGGCCCCTAATTGGGAGGGCCTGTAAAAAGTGGTTAGGACTCAAATGGGAGGCACTTACTGGCTGGAAACGTTAGAAGGAAGACAGCTTGCCCATCCTTGGAACGCCGAGCATTTAATAAAGTTCTATCAGTAAGGTTTTTCCTTGACTTGTTAATTTTTTGCCCCATCCTCTTTAAGTTTTAGCTTGCATTTGCTTTGAGGAAGTATCATTGTAAAGGTTGGTTGTGCTGCCGGACCTTAAATATCATTTTAGAGGTCGGTGCTAATGCCTAAGACCTCGGGATAGGGTTCCTGTCCAGTTCTAGTTTGTCTCTAGGAAGTTTTTATTATGAAATAAAATGTGTTATTCCCTAAAAACTGTTGCTACAAAACTCTACGGGGACACACCTCTACGGAGGGCCTTTGAAGAAAAAGGCGGGGTTAATAAATCTCGAGAAAAGACAAAACCCTACGGGGACGCACCTCTACGGAGGGCCTTTGAAGAAAAAGACGGGGTTAATAAATCCCGAGAAAAGACAAAACCCTACGGGGGCAAAACCCTACGGGGACACACCTCTACGGAGGGCCTTTGAAGAAAAAGGCGGGGTTAATAAATCCCGAGAAAAGACAAAACCCTACGGGGGCAAAACCCTACGGGGACACACCTTTACGGAGGGCTTTCGAAGAAAAAGGCAGGGTGAATAAATCTCGAGAAAAGACAAGACCCTACGGGGACACACCTCCACGGAGGGTCTCTTCAAGTAGAATGAATCAAAACTTCAAAGAATGTAGAAGTAACCTCTACACAACGACCCATGTTCAATAAATAGAAATATACTATCCTTCATTAATTAACAACGGAAAAAGGTACATGGAGCCTCTACAAAGAGTAACATTACATAGGTACCAAAAGAAAAAAAACTCCAACTCAAGGGTCGGGATCCAAGTTGCAGACCGGAGAAGTTTATATCAGGCCATTGATCCTGCGCCACTTTGCGAAAATACTCAAACCCATCAATGTATGACTGGTTGAGGGCCCTGTCAAAATCAGGCGACTCTTTGAAATTCTCCACGGCCAGTTCTTTAATTCTGGGCAGGTCGGCATTCCACCTAGCAATATCCTCCCGTTCATGGCTGAGCTGGGAGTTGAGGGTGTTTATTTCTTCACATTGAGAAACGCGAAGGGTCTCAAGCTGTGAGTTAAAGTTGGTACGTTCACTAGCAAAGGAGGCGTGTTCCTTGGCAAAGGCTATTTTTTACTTCCCCAGCTCCTCCTCTGCACATAGGAGACGGTTGGAGAGACCATGGGCAATCGTCAAGTCCTGTTAAATACACAAGGGAAACACACGGCGAAGAAGGAGAAATATTAAAATTTCACCTAAGCATGATAAGGAGACCAGGGGCACACCTGAGCCATATTGGCCAGCAAATATCCAGTAGAGGGAACGGAATCGAGAGCGTCCACCTTTTCCAGATCACGTGGGAGAGCAAACTCCCCAGCCTTTTTTATGGCAAAGGATGTGTCACCCAGCAACGAACCAGTATGGCCGGCCGACAGGGTTAGTAGCCCGGTGTGGCTAGTGGCCGGGGAGAAGGATACATGCGAGCTGCCTCCACCAAAAAGTTGAGTCACTGGCACCCCAAAGGCACTTGGGTTGACCAGACTACCACCCGCGAACAGAGGAGGATAAGGTATCACAAAGGGGCTGGGGCCAGGAGTCGGAGTACTCATGGTGGCTGTGAGAGGAGAATTCCCAATAGAGGGAGGAGAAGATAAGCCCCCACCTGTAGGTGCACCGGTGCTCCTGATAACTACAGGATGGCGTCGTCTTTTTTGAGCAGGGGACGAGGATCCCGCGACACCTTTCCCTTTCGCCAACATACGAATGTCTTGATCGGGCTTTCTCCGAGATCCTGTACGATGTTTACGATAAAGCTTATATTTCTCAACTCCAGGAAGAGAAGGGAATGAAGAGTAAGAAATATAAAAGTATACCTCGCCTATCCCTAAGCATGCGAGGGGGGTAACCTAGTGTACTCAATCCCGCGTCGGAGGTCAAGGCCACAACATCCCTCATCCCAAGATTATAAATGAAGTCTAGCCTGTCTTCCTCTTCTTGACTCACCTTGGGCTCTACTCTAACCGCTGGTTTATTAAAATACATAAATCTGTGTAAGCATACGTAAGAAAGGTGAAAGTGGCCTAAAAAGAGGAAATAATAGAAAAAGCTCACCACTTACGACCCCTTCAGTCCAGGTGCGGGGAATGCAGTGAGGAGAAAGCTCCTAGTCTCCCGAGACGAAAAAGAATCATTCCTTCCAGTTCTTTATCCGTTGACTGTTGTCAAGAATCACCAGTCCTTTGGGAAGACACCCTGGCCCGCGAGACCGGCCTTGAATATGGCGCCAGTCCTTATTTTTTAAAAGAGTATAACAAGAAAGGAACTCGTTGATAGTTGGTTGAGGGGTGAGCTTGCTGGACCTCCAAAGGACCAGGGTGGCCATAATAATGCGCTAAGAGTTAGGCGTAAGCTGAGAAGGACAGAGGTTGATATACCGGAGCAGCTCTTTTGCAAAGTCCAGGATTGGGAAATGTAGGCCTGAAAGAAAGTGGCCTTCATAGAAGCACATTTCTCCGGGACAGATGGAAAAAGCCCCCTCCGCGGGCAAAGGAGCTCTAGCTTCAACCCCGTCTGGAAAAGGGAATAAAGTTGCTAGCTCTTCAACATCGGCATCTGTCATTGTAGAGCTGATATCTTGGCATTCGTTGTAATCTGCCATTGTAGAATGAAGAAAATCGAATACTTGGACAAGGGGAGAGCCGGGGGCAAAGAGCTCTGGGTTTGGCTTGTCGAAGTTATGATCAACGATGTATAGACAACGAGAAAGAGAAGGTAGAATAGTGTAGGGCATGGATCAGAGAAACAAGTTGTAGGTGGGACGAGAGCTAGTAATAAGATGTGTTGGAGTGAAGGGTAAATGAAGGTAGGATTGCTTATATAGGCAAAGGGAGCCAACCGTTGTAAACCCTCCAACGGCTCTCTCCCAACGGTCCTCAAGCAACAAACAACGTTCAAAAGACACTTTTTGTAATGTTCACAAGCCAAGCTGTCACAAAGGAAGCCAGCACAGAGCGTGGACGCGCATGGCCAAATCGCCGGGCGTGGACGGGCCCACCTGGCTGGATCCAGACCCGGGCGCAACTGGAAGGCAACCTGGCCGGGCGCTGCTGGGCCCACCTGGCTGGATCCAGACCCGGGCGCGACTGGAAGGCAACCTGGCTGGGCGCTGCCGGGCCCACCTGGCTGGGGGCGGCCTGGCCGGGTTCAGCCGGGCGCGGCTGGGCCCACCCGGCATGTGCCACGCACGGGAAAGAAAAGAAAAAAGAAGAAAAGAAAAAAAAAGAAAAGAAAGAAAAGAAAAAGAGAAAAGAAAGAAAAAAAGAAAAAAGGAAAAGAAAGAAAAAAAGTATTTATCTATATACCAAAGACGAAGCCCAGTAAGCAGTCCAAAGTGTTCATAAGGCCCAGCAATCGACCCTCATGAACAGGGTGCATCTGATAGAGTATTTGACTAGAATTACGAAACGTGTAACATGAAGGATAAGTTCAAAGTGACGTGGATAGGAAGTCTATTTTACGAGGACTTCTCTATCTCCAAGAGCCAGTCTCTTACTATGACACAGTCTCACTTGATTGCTATAAATACAGAGGCGATCCATATACCAGGTACGCAATTAATACCCTCTGAGTTCCTCTACAGCTTTGAAAACCCTTCTGATTTCTGACTTGATCGTCGGAGCGTAGTCAGCCGGCACCGCGCCGTTACCTTTTGATTACTCTTCTCTTGTCCTTTTTACAGGTTGGTGTTTGACCAGTTCGGGGTGGATTTTTGCTTCATCACATATCATCATAGAAATCATCTTTTTCTTCTTCTGAAGAGCTATCTTGTTATGGAAAGATTATTTTAAAGATTTCTTCTTTTATATTATCTGCTAATTCTAGAGCATTTATTTTGTCTTTAGTGACATTTTTGTCTTTGACCTTACATTGTCTTTAGTAGTGACCCTTTTTTCCACATTTAAAATAAATAGGAGATTTTTCTTGGAAAATGTTCTTTTGCGGAATTTTAGTGTAGATTGATCTGGAGGCTTGGATTTTTAAGTCTTTTTAGGATTTTTCCTAAATTTTTTATATTTTTTGTTGGTTTGGGTTTTGACGAAGAATAAGGGATTTTGAGGGTATCATAACCAAATTGGTAACAAAATTGCCCTAACTCAGTTTGACCTGATCTTCTTTCCTCCTTTAATTGGTTTTGTAATTTGATGTCTGTGCCTAGATTGAGTCCTCAACACATACTTCAGATATTATTTTGTCAAAAGTATATTGGTTATAATGGATTTCACCATTATATTTATTTTTTATTCGGCTACGGGACCTTTTCAGCAAAGAGAGTTGGTAATAAGGGATCTACCAGAAGGTTGGTATAGCTATTTAAAAATGCCGGCCATAATACAGTACATGGAAAAAGTAGTGGATGGAGAATCAGACAAGCAAAGCATCCGTCATTTTACGGACAACCAATGTGAATGGAATCTTTAAACTCGATTTCCGTCTCTATGTAAGGCTTTATTTTAATCATATATATGTTCCTAAATCTAGGTAGTGTTCAATTAATCACAAATTAAAAATACAAATAATATAAAAGAAAAATAATCACACGAGACACACAAATTTACATAATTCGACAAAAAACTGTCTATATCATGAAAAAACCAAAAATTTACTATCAACAATAATAGAATTTACAATAGAGAACCCTCTCAAGAACTTCACAAGAAACTGTTCTCTATGTGCAACCAATATTAAGCCCTTGATGTTTTAATACACGGTACAGAGAGCCCACTAAACAATATTTGGGCCACAACAACATTTGGTCCGCAAAAGTGATAACATAAGCCATAATTCAGACTCCACAGGTAGTTGGGGGCATGAATTCATATCTTTCTTGCTTTGATAAAATAATTCTGAATATATACCTGATACTCTTAAAAATAAATTTTCTTTAAAAAAAAATATAAATATTTTTTCTTTTCAGCACTTCACGCAGATGAGACACATATAATCAGTAATGTAACCCTGTGTTTGTGATCTTATTTGACACTAAGATGTGCTTTTGTTTTTTGGGATGTGAAGGATCATTAATACAAGACCTTTACTTGATGAGCAATGCTACACATCTCGAATAAATATCATGAATTTTAACTCGAATCTATGTGGCAGGTAATATAGTCTATTATTCTAGGAGATAAAATTAAATGGTAAGTTATTATTGGTGGGATTCCCCCCATACACGGAATCCTTATGGTATTATCACATGCCACATAGATTCGAGTTAAAATTTGTGAAATAAAATTGTGACGTTTAGCATTTCTCTTACTTGATATACCAATTGCAAAATCCTCATTTATGCCTGAATAATGCTCTATTTAAATGAATGTCCAATAAAAAGTAAATTTCTTTTTTTTAATTTCATTAAAAGGTAACTTGTTATATGAATTTTGCTACTAGAAAGAGTCAACTTTGAAATAATTACTTTGAGAAATCTGAAACATAAATTGAAAGTACAGTCCTTTATTATTCAAATTCCGTGTATCTTAACAGAAATCTTAAACATTGATTCAGGAAAAAAAAATGAAAAAAATAAAATCCTAAAGATTGTCTAAGCACTTCAATGATTCCATCCAGAAAAATGAAAAGGAAAAATTACACCATAGTCCTACTTTTGTACCTTAAAGACAACTAAGTCCTAAAAAAATTTCATTATGACAAAGAAGTCCTACTTTTGAGAACTATTTTCAAATGAGTTCAAATTTAAACTTTTTTTCACTTTTACCCTTATTACTAAAGTACAAAGTATAAAACTCATTAATTCTTTTCTTTAGATCACACTATAATAGCACATGACATTTTTCGGAATTAATATAATATATTTTCATATTTATGGTTCTTATTGTTCTTGTTAATACTTTACCAACTAATGCACGCTTGAGAAATAAAAAAAAAAAAACAAAAAACAAAAAACAAAAAATTATGAACAATTTGTGACTCAATCTATCTCAAATATTACAATGGAATATAAAGAAAAGGGGAAATTTTCAACCAAAGATATAGGAGGAGATGAATTTGATGATGGATTCAATCACAAGCTGAAGAAAATAATAATATACTGCGGAGATGTAATTGACTCCATTCAAGTTGAGTATGAACAAAAAAAAAAAAACTAATGCTGGCTGGAAAGCACGGTGGTGAAGGTGGAGCAGCACATGTAATAACCTGTAAAAAAAGGGTTAATACGTATTTAGATAATTATATATATTGAAAATATATATAACTTTATATTTATATATATATATATATATATATATATATATATTTATATATAATGCAAGTGGGGCGGCTGACTTGTTTATATGTTAGGTGTATATATATAGGTATAAGAGACATTGTCTTCAGAATTAGTTTCTTCTGAATCTTAGTTAGAAAAAGATGAAGCAAGTTGGATAGCAATTTGTTGTCGTAATTCTTCTTTGAAAATCTTTGGATTCTTGCTAAGGATCTTAGCTTTGATGGTTTTCCTTAAGATGGATAATTTATCCATATCATTAGGGTTTGGAGGTGGTTGGAAAGGTTCAGCCTTGATATAAAAGTCATCCATTCGCTCTATTTAGCTAGGGTTAGTGTAATCATATTTAAATTTGTCACACCATTTGGACACCATTTGTCTGTAGAGACTTGGGGGACTTTCATTAATATCCACAACATATTGCCCTACAATTATTTATGGAATGGCAAATTTTACTATGAAATCCATAAGTGAGTCGTCTAGATAAGAGGAACTGGTCATTAACTGTAATACCCCGCTCCAACACATGGTATGATATTGTCCTCTTTGGGCTTGAGCCCGCACGGTTTTGATCTTGAGTTTTACCCCAAAAGGCCTCAAACCATTTGAAGAGAACATACTACATATAAGCACATCCCCTTTTCCACACCCAGGCGATGTGGGATTGAGCACCTTGTACCCTGTCAGTGTGGTAGCTCAACCCAGTGTCTGTCTTCGCACCCACCCACTCACACCTGTCCACAAGGGTTACTACAATCCACCCCCTACGAGGCCCGACGTCCTCGTCGGCACACTTCCGGCTGGGTTCAGGCTCTGATACCAACTGTAATACCCCGCTCCAACACATGGTATGATATTGTCCGCTTTGGGCATGAGCCCGCACGGTTTTGATCTTGGGTTTTACCCCAAAAGGCCTCAAACTATTTGAAGAGAACATACTACATATAAGCACATCCCCTTCTCCACACCCAGGTGATGTGGGATTGAGCACCCTGTACCCTGTCAGTGTGGTAGCTCAGCCCAGTGTCTGTCTTCGCACCCGCCCACTCACACCTGTCCACAAGGGTTACTACATTAACATTCGGTCATAGGCATTGAAAGATTTTTGGAGAGGAATTGGTAGAATATTAGGACCTGGTTCGAATTGGCCCACCAGCTGGTGAACCATGTGGGGATTTCCTGACAAAACTTGTTCTTAACAAAAGTGATGAACCAAGAGTGTTTGAATTTGTCATTTTGAAGAAAGAGAGTATATTTCCAGGCTTTCTGGTAATCAAAAAAGTTAAATTCTCGAGAAAAATTGTTGGATGAATGGGGAATTCTTCTTGTTCTAGACGGATCACCCCTCTTTAGGTGAAGTGGAAAGAGGATTTTTGAGAAAAGATTAATCCATAAGAGATTTTATGTTCTATTTCTGCTGATTTTGTGCAGGTGAGAATTTCTTCATAATACCATATGTCATTTCCAGCTGCATTAGGTGGGTAATAGTAATTTCAAGAAAATAAATCCGAGCAATTTCTTTGATAGAGAGATGAAATTCATTTTTCTCTATTGAGATAACAAGCCATAAGGTCTCGTGGGTAAAGTATTTTGGCAAAGAGGTTAATTGTTCTTGTTCTTTGCCTTTGGACTGGGTATTTCTAGTTTCTTCAGTATTAATAGGAGGTCCAGGTGGATGGCGCCATTGACTAGAGAATGTTGCTGACCTCATTATTTTTCCTACAAAAATTCACGAGTTAAAAAGTCAGGGAGGGAATTTGATACTCCTTTGATATATTCAATATCAAAATCGAAGGCAAAGATGAGGGCCTTCCATCTAGCAAAAATTTGTTTAGAGACAATATTTTTGACATCCTTTTGAGGACATCTTTGGCTGCCTTACAATCAATTCTTAAAAGAAATTTTTATTGAGAAGATCTCCTTCAAATTTAAGGATGCTGAGAACTATTGCAAGGATTTCCTTTTTGATAGTGGAATAATTCTTTTGAGAGCTTTTTCATGTTTTGGAAGTGAATCGAATTAATTTTTCTTTTTCATCGTCTATCTTCTGTTTGAGGATACCTCTTCTGAAACATCTATTTCAACAATCTTAAAGGCAGATGGATTAGGAATACATAAGCATAGAATGAATTTTGCCTTAGCTTAATTCTTTGAACTGCCTCAGTGTGTCGGGAAGTCCATGGAGAGGGATTCTTTTTTAACCTTTGAAAGAGGGCTGCTGTGTCTTATGCCAGATTCTTATAAAAATTCAAGATGTAATTAAGGCTTCCCAAGAATCTCTGAAGTTGCGTTTGATAATTATTTCATGATTTTTCCTAAATGAATATTATGGCCAAGGAATTTAACTTTGGTTTGGAATAGGCTGATATTGGGGGCAGAAACAACTAAACCATGGTGTTTCATTATTTTGACAAAGTGGTTTAAATGTTTCTAATGTTGGTCAATGGAGGTGCTAAATATTAAAACATCATCAATATCGACAATATAAGATATCATTCATAATCTTTTGAAATTCAGAGGGAGCATTTTGAGACCAAAAGGCATGACATTCCATTCATAATGCCCAAATGGGACAGTGAATGCGATCTTGTATCCATCTTTATTGATGACTTATATTTACCAAAATCCTCATTTTAAATCAGATCTGGAGAATATCTTGGCATTATACAACTGATTTAGAAGGTCTCTCTTGTTTGGGATAGGATATCTGATCAATTGCAAGACTTTATTCAGTGGTTGTTAATTGATGACAAGTCTTGGTGACCCTCTCTCCCTTTTAACATTCTTTATGACATAGAATATATGTAGCATTCTTCATGACGTGGAATGCGGAGCAATTCCCTGGAACATGGCTTGGTCGAATTAATTTTTTCGCAAGAAGATCTTGAATTTATGTTTTACAAATTTCCATCATCTCATGATTCATTTGGATTGGTCTTGCCTTAGTTGGGATGTTTTTTTCGTTAAAATTTGCTAAATAAGGTAAGGATACGATGTGTTTCTTCCTATGCCAAAAGGTATTTGGGAGATTAGAGCAAATTTCTTTTTGTACGGTTTCTTGAAAATTTTTGACCTTGAGTTGGAATTTTTTTGTAGAAATTTGGATAGCTATTTTCTCATGAATAAGATCTGATTGAAGAGAGAAGGTATGCTTGTTTTTTTATAATCAAATCATTTTTAATGAATTGATTATATTTTCCTGAGGGGGGTGAATGAATTTAAAATTGATTTCTTCTCCATTGAAATTGGAGCTTATTCCATTGGAGTCTACTGTCATGGGTTGGAGTAGTGACAAGAAAGGAGTTCCAAGGATAATTTGCTGATTAAGATTCAAGAGGAAACTAGTATTGATGCAGATTTGATTATTATAGATTTGGGCTGAAGAAAGTTTGTATTTTATTTGCATTTTGCTTCCTTTAGCAGTATGTAATTTATTTTTGGTTTTTGTATAGTATTGGGAAGGGATAAGACTTTCTTTGATACAATTCATGTATACTCCTGAGTCTAAGAGTGCAATGGTTTCAAGGATAAATTCATGATTGATGACTAATTTATATAATATGTATAAACCATTTTTGGAATTTTATGTGGTCAAGTGTTTCAAGGAATTTATTTTCTGAATAAGAGGGGTCTAAGGCAGAAGATTCTTCAATTGGGGTTTGTTCTAAGGGATCCTATTGAGAGAAGTGCTCTTATACTTCTAAATCTTGGATTCTAAGTTTCAAATCCTTGATTTCTTTTTTAATCTCACTGATTTCTTGTTGAAGATCTTGTATAGAAAGAGGTCCCGTTCTTCATTATTTCTGTTTTATTCTAGAGATAACATTCTGGAATTCGTAAGGAGGATTGTCTTGGTAGGTTGCTATCTTAGGTTTTGGAGAAGCATTTCTTATAACTTCAATGTATTGGAGGATAACATGTTGTCTTTTAGTAGGATTTTCTGTTTGGTCAAGAATTTCAAGAATGGAATTTTCTTCTTTGGTAAGCACATTAATTTGTAACCCATTTGTCTCAAGAATTGCTTTTTAATAATCTATTTCTTCTTTGCAAGGAGTGCAATTAGAGGAGGCAGAAGAAAAGTATTCTGAGGAAGATGAAGACATACCATCATAGAAATCGTCCTTTTCTTCTTCTGAAGAGCTATCTTATTTTGGGAAGATTATTTTAAAGATTTCTTCTTTTATATTATCTGCTAATTCTAGAGCATTTATTTTTTCTTTAGTGACATTTTTTTCCCTTTTTTCCACATTTAAAACAAGTAGGGGATTTTTTCTTGGAAAACGTTCTTTTGTCGAATTTCCATGTAGATTGATCTAGAGGCTTGGATTTTGAAATTTTTTTAGGATTTTTCCTAAATTTTTTATATTTTTTGTTGGTTTTGGGTTTTGACAAAGAATAAGGGGTTTTGAGGGTATCATAACCAAACTAGTAACAAATTTACCTTAACTCAGTTTGACCTGATCTTCTTTCTTTCTTCAATTGGTTTTGTAATTTGATGTCTGT
This sequence comes from Cornus controversa, assembly GCA_026545225.1. Classification (NCBI taxonomy): domain Eukaryota; kingdom Viridiplantae; phylum Streptophyta; class Magnoliopsida; order Cornales; family Cornaceae; genus Cornus; species Cornus controversa. The sequence goes on from CM048845.1 coordinate 62,701,272, forward strand.
GCATAGATTAAGTCCTTCAGCACATACTTCAGATATTATTTTGCCAAAAGTATATTGGTTATAAGGGATTTCACCATTATGTTTATTTTTATTTGGGTGTGGACCTTTTTAGCAAAGAGAGTTGGTAATCCTGCTATAAACCTTTCTTTCCAGAAATCATGGTTTGCATCATTTCTTTGGTGAAGTTTTGAGAGAAGAACATCTCGATACCAATTAAAATGGGTTAAAGTAGGACATCTAAGATTGATCAAGATTTCTTCTCCTCTTTCATACAAAGCAGGAGTATTTCCTAAAAAGTGTTGGGTAATGGTAGTAATAAGGGTGGTTACTGCATCTGGTATAGGTTGATTGTTTTCATCTAGTATTATAGTTCCATTATGTCTTCTTTTGATAATTAGAATTATGATATTTTGTTGTTCTGTTGTGATATAATTATTCCACCATCCTCTTAATTGACCGGAGAAGCCAGTGATTAGGTACTTAGCAACACCAATTTTAGAATTATGGAGGTTGCGATTTATAGCTGAATTAACAGCCATCATCATATGTTGTAAGAGAGTAACTATTTGATAATATGTAAGGCCATCGAGATTTCGTTCATAAAGGGCAGATCCTTTGTAGGAAGTGACAGGGTGAGGTTTTTCTTTTAATTGGAGATTTATAGGAGTTGACCTGGGATAGTAGGGTTTATGATTTTGGATGGTGTGTAAGGCAAACTATTGTTCCATTTCTTCAACATCAGTATCTGAATGGTTTATTTTGGAAAGAGTTTCAACAGTTTTTTTCTGCTTTAATTCTATGTCTTCTTCTTCTTTAGAGGAGGGACTAGCAGTGATTGGACTATCAGGATCAATGTGAGGATAAGGCTTGCGCTCTAATGTAGAAAGGCTAAGATTTTCAAAACTGTTGTATCTTTTAATTAATTCGTCCATGAATTGATTATGGCTGGATTTAAGGCTAAATTCTATATCTAACTGGATTGTAGGTTTGATTAAAGTATTTGTGATTGGTTGGTCTTTGGCAACGGGAAATTTACCATAGAATCTCTTATTGGTGGGTAGCTATCGGGATGGTTCGATATTGTCTTGAAAGGCTTTGATAGCATCTAGAACCAAATTTTGAGAGTTTTTGATCATGCTTTGAGAGGCTTTGGTTATATGCGTGTGGGATTTTTGGCCTGGTTAAATCAAGAATATTTTCTATTCGATTTGTTTGGGTGCCAATTGTACTAAGGATAGAATTACATAAATTGTTCTGTTTAGAAATCTGGGAAAGTTGTTATGCTATAGTAGGAACTTCTCCTTTATCAAGGATTTTAAGACGTGCCAGTTAAACTAATTGGCTCGAATTAGCATCCGTCATTGTAAGAACTTTGAAAGGGGGATGAACTGTCGTTTCATGTTGCCCAATGATTGGTTTCCATGACCTTTCATGTTCTTCCATAACTTTGATTCCCTAGTCAAAACATTCTGTCTTCCATTAGAAAAAGGGAACGAACGATCGGATTAATTGAAGCTGATTATAATAATCTTTTTTTATTTGTTTTAGCTCTAGGGCGGAATATTTGGAAAATAAGTTTTCTCTGTCGATAGAGTTGGATTTTGTTCAGGAGTATCTTCAGAATAAACTGTTTGAGGAATTTGGTTGGTCCAATTTCAGACTCCTTCCATATCAATCCTAGATCTGGTGCCAGATTGATTCGATCTAGTGCTAGATTGTCTCCTAAACGATGAGGTTCTTGGGAGGTTACAAGAGTTTCTAGTAGTGTGAAAGGAATCTTCAGATCTAGCTTTAGAAGTGGATCTTCTGGGAGGTTGGATCATAGAATCTTGGGTCTTAACAAATTTAATTTCAATATTTCCTTCTTCATCCTGGATGATTTGTTCTATTTGGGACTTCTTAGGGATATCTGGAATAGTGGCTTGATTGAGAATCCATGATTCTGGTTTTGTTACCTCACTCTATTGGAGTGTCTTTGTTGTGGCTATGGTTCCTGTTTCAAGATTGGCTTGGAACAGAACAATTGTTTGATCATTTATGGCTGGCATACAGTATTGGGGATTGATGGTAGTCATAGCTCTATATTAGATTTTATAGCTTAAAATAGATTGGTCCCTGGCAAAGACTTGTTTCAACCATTCCTAACAGAGAGTCTTGAAAATCAAGATTTCTACAATCTCTTAGGTTGACAAGAAGGGGATGTGTCTAATCCTTTGGTAGTGAGGGGTTTAACACCTACTTGAACAAGTCCTAGGTGCGTGTATTTGAATTTTTCTTTTAATTTATCAAGGGAAGGCTTATTAGGAAGTTGGCAAGTCTGGTTACTATTTGTAACATCGAGATCTTTTCTACAGTTTTTATGGTGTAGGATTGTTTTAATTCAAATTCTTTAAAATAAAGTTCACTCACTTTAGCTTTAGGTATGGACCAATTGGCCAAGAGTTTCTCCATATCAGCTATATTGACTTCACTTAGATTTCTAATATGTGAACCAGATCTAGAATTACTACTGCTATCCTTCTGAAACATTGATTTAATTATTTATCCATAATTATTACTGTTCTAAAATCGCTGTGGATTCAACCTATAAAACGCCTGACGAGCAAGAGAACAGTATAATAATGATAAACAATAAAATCAATATTGTTAATAATAACAGTAAGTAAGTGGCTCTGATACCAACTTTGTGGAATTGTAGGAACATAGAACAAAAAATAAAAACTTAAACAAATTGATATTATTAAACAAAGGTAGCAAACATAATTACAAACATACTTACAATAATAGTGGTTGTAGTACTTTTAGGAACAGAAGCGGAGAAAGCAAGATTAAGAAACGAAGAAAATATCCAACTTAAACTTGAGATGCCCTTCCACAGGTTGGGGGTCATCCTTAAATAGAAAAATATTTCCGGACTTCAAATATGAATTTAATCTTGGTTTGTTAAGAGATAAGGTTGCAAGCATTGAAGATTTAGTGGACGTCTTTCAAAAGTCTGTTCGTGTCCTGGATGATGTGGAGTCATCTGGAGTCTTTTGTTGACTTTTCCTGGTGATAAATAATTGTTGATATTTGTTGATAAGGGAGAATCTTTCCTTTGAGATGAAAACAATTTGTCTTTTCACTGTCGGTTGCGAATAAGGGAGAATCTTTCTTTTGGAAGAACCTTTCTTTTGAGGACAATTTGTCCTTTATGGAATATTATTGCGATAATTATTTTAATGAGATGCCTTAACAATCATTTATAAACAATAAAATCAA